>JASDQU010191418.1:5366-20101 GCA_032191745.1 Picea mariana
GAAGTACTTAGTATCCCAAGTGTGGGGCTTACCCAGGTTGGAAATCCAATTGACCGCATCTTGAATTATCTCCTTCGCCCTAGTTCTCTTTCTTACAGATAGGAATTGGTCCTCAATTATGTTGGTTGCCTCTATCTCCTCCAGATCACAATGGGTCCAGAACCATTCCTCTACTTCCCTTTCTTATTTTTCTACCTTGGTGGGGCATTGGGTGCTGCACGAGGACGACAATTCCTTGTCATGGAGGCCTGGATGGTTTGTCTATAAATTTTTGGTCTAGTGACAGGCCATGATTCTGCTCAAACTAACTCTTGTAATGACATGGATAGCCAGTTGACGTAGACCTATTGGCCCTTGGGCCGAGATCCGCTCACAGGATCATTATTTAAACCCCTCAAGCTGGATCGACTCTTTCGGATTCCCTGCTGGAATATCCTTTCAAATCGATCCATAGGTCCTTCGGGAAGCTCCCCTCTATGAATAGCACTAGGCGTGAGCTCTTGCTTCTTCAAGTGACCACAACGCTAACACCAAGGCCCAATTCCAAAGACACTTGTTGCAATATCGCGATCTCGTGAGTTCGCGAGTCGAAGCTCTCGACTCCTCCTTCTCAATCCTATGATAACTGAGATCACGAAATGGGTACAACTCCCTTCTGCCAGCACCTTCTGAGCGTGACTGTCGGCTAGGCTAGTGCTAGCACCTCTCGCTACTCGCACCTTTGCGAGTTTCAACGTTGAGCTCTCATGCTCTTATCTCATGAATCCCCGAGACACAAGAAGTCAGCGAAGTGTTGACTCCTTTCCTTGTCAGCGCCCTCCACATGTAACCGTAGGCTAGGGATTAAATACTAGTGCCTCTCGTAACTCGCACCTTCATGAGTTTGTGGGTCAAACTCTCGTGCCCTCCTATTGTGATCTCCCGAGACATGATAAGTCAAAACCGGGTTGAATCCTTTCCTCCTGGCGACGCGTATTCACCTGTCAATCACCCACGCCCACCTTGTGGTTCTGCCATGTGTCTTCTCATGCCCAGCTCTCGGCACTTCACTACTCATGAAGTCAAAAATGACTTCTTTCAACCTCTGAACCCCCTAACGCGCGATAGGTGATGGGGTTCCTGATCCAATGGTCCTCCCTTGACCTGGATACAATGGTTGTCTCCGCTCCTCGCAACTTCGCAACTTCGTGACTTGGAGCTCCCAACTCTTGGGCTCTCACCCTGCGAACCTCCGAGTTCGTGAGATCCCTTTATCTCTGCCACCTATTTTCCTCAGATGGACGGTCCTGGTCTTTTTGCGACTTCACCACTCACGACTTGGAGCACCCAAATCTTGGGCTCTCACCCTGCGAACCTCTGAGTTCGTGAGATCCTTTGATCTCTACCACCTGTCCCCCTCAGATGGATGGTCCCGATTCTCTCGCGACTTCACCACTCGCGAAGTTGAAGGACTTCCCTTTCTGACCTCTGATGTCTGAATCCCCGATAGAGAGGATTTGGTGACACGTGTCCTTCCAATTGGACGGTTCAGATTTTCTCGAGACTTCGCTACTCATGAAGTCAAGATGCTCACCCCTGTGAGTCCTAGTGATTGAACCTATGAAATGGATGATTTTGTGACACGCATCCTTCCGCAAACAGACGACTCAGATCTATTTCACCTTCTCACAATTTCTGATGTCGAGTGTCCAGACTCTCATCCTCCGGACCCCCAAACTCCCGAACGTCGATATCCCGATACGAACTCCTTCTCAATACTTTCACTTCTGCTGCTTTTCATGTGAGGTTTTAAACCTTGTGAAACTCTCGACAGATCCAATGGCTATCAGCTATTTCGACCAAGATCTGATGGCTCAAACCTGTCTTTCCATTGTACCTTTCCTACACTGCCTGGACACGAATCCACGGTCCAAATTCTCTCAGCTAATCCGATGGTAGTTGTTGCTCCTTCCAAGCTTTGGCACTTTCTTCCCAGACTTGGAAGAACTTTAAATTCTCAAAGGCCTCGACCTTTGTTTCTTTTCTCTGCAAGATTCACAAATTTGAATCCTCACCTGCGTGTATGAATGCTACTCCTCCTAAGCTTATCCATCGAATCCTCAAGGGATTCTATGACTTTTGCGCCTCTGCAGAGTCCTTTCACACAAAGGTGCTATCTCTTCTGAGCTTCTCAAATACTCAGACCCCTAAGGAAAATAATTCTTTCTTCCTTCTCCCTCAGATGGAGAAATATGATGCCCTCCTGTCACTCTGTCTTCTCAAGCAACCTATTGCTGAGGTTTTCAGGCTGTTCAACAACTCTACGAAGATCCTTCAGTGGACTCTTCTCCTGTTTCTGAACTCAACAGAGTTTTTCTTCTTGTGCCTATCTGCACACTGTCTCGATGCCCTCCTAGCAGAGTGTCAAGAACCCTCAGATGATTCTGTCTTCTTAAGAACTCACAGTAGAGTTATTCTTCTGTGCACTCATTGCACTGGCTCAATGCCCACCTGGCAGAGCTTTATAGAACTCCTCAAAGATTTTATTTTCTTCTGACGCTCAACAGCGTTCCTCTGTGCACTCCTTTGCACCTTCTCAATGCCCACCTAGCAGAGCTTTTACAGAACTCATCAGAGATTCTGTCTACAACTGTGATCTCCACAGCCTTGCCTCCAAAGGTGTTCAGTAACCTCACATGTCTACCTTTGAATTGATGATTCCAGTTTCTGTGCCCACCTGACACATCTTTGTCTGAATCTGCAGAGTTCAAAAGTGCATCTATGCATTGGTATTTAGAGACTACAATACTCTGTCACGCCCTCCTAGCATGAAACCACAAAGAACCTCTCAATCCTGAAAATCAAACAACTCCCTGCAAATGCATACCTAACACACATCTACAACATAACATGAACACGCATAGACATTCACACAACACAGACAATATGCAAGAAAAACTTCTCTAGTTTGTATTAATAAAAATGTCTCTTTTTTACAAGGTGTTCTGAGCACGAACTTCAACAGATTCTCGGATAATTCTCTTCTCTTGCAAATCTCCTTCCTAAAACTATTACAAATTGAGATCGAAATTGATATTTTACAAGAGGGGCTCTTCGAGCTCTTCCCTCCAATCTACCTACCCTATTCAATTACATTGAATGGGCTGTCTAGTCCAGAATCAGATCTAAATCTCATCCTTACAAACATTAAAGGCCTATCTACTCTAATGCCATTGCAAAGGCACGACCTCATGGCTCAATAGCCTAAACATTAATTTACATTCAAATTCAAAATGGAAGGCGAGGGCTGTGCCTCTCTTCAGCTTTGAATGCATGCGTTTATGTGGCTAGCTGGATGGATGCCATGGAGAGATGCTCCTACATCATACTCCTCAGCTGCAAAATTCATGAGCTCCTTCTCATGAGCTTCCTCTCTCCCCTTTGGAAATCCTCCTGGATCCCAAACAAATTTCCGAAGTTGTTCATTTGCTCCATCTCCCTGCTGCTGCTGCTACTTCTTCTTCTGCTTCTCTGCTCATCTTTTCCTCACTTGCAATCTCTACTGACCTGATCATCAGCTCTCTAATATCCTCGATCACTTCATCCAGCTGCTCCAGTGGCTGGCTCTGCTTATGCAGTCTCCTCAACTACAAAAATTTTCTGCAAATGGTTAAATCATCATGATCTCCCATGCTTTCTTCATCTTCATCATCTTCTTCTATGGCCTTAACTTGCCACTCTGCTACAGAGTTCATCTCTGCAGTCTTCTCTTCACTGACCTGCTGTTTAGTCACCTTCTCTGACAGCTCAACTTCTGCCAGTTCTCCTGCTGGCTTTGGATTGTTCAGCCAATCCTCCAGCATCTCCAGCTCCATCTCCCATGGAGTGATCAATCGGTATGCCTTCTCTTTGGCTTCTTTTTCTTTCAGCTTCAGTGTTGTAGCTTCCTCAGCTTCCTAGCTGAAAGCATTGAGACACTCCTCAGAATGCTCAACTTCTCTTTTTGCTTGGGCATCTTCCAAAGTCTGCTTCAATGCTTCTCTGACAGTTTCTGTTGGCTGTCCTTATTCTATTGTTTCTACATATACAACATAGATTTCTACCTCCCCTAGGCTATGTGGTAAGAATACCTGAATTCCCCCAATCATTTGAAGATTCGCCTGATCTTCCTCTTCTCTCAGCTGCATTTGTTGATCCAAACTCACCTCTGAGTTTATGAGATTCTCAAATAATCTCATCTGCTCATCCCTGCCCACCTGGCTATATGGGATTTTCCTGCTACCCTCTTGGCAGTCTATGGAATCAACTGATCCCATATTTGTTTCCTAGCCCACCTAGAAAATTGGAAACTTTTCGTTGCCCTCCTAGTAGTTTATGAGATTCCCCAACGATCTTGATCCATTGCCCACCTGGCACTCTGAAATTCCCTGGCTGTCCTCATGACAGTCTGTGAGATCCCGCAATGATCTCAACCCTTTTCCCACCTGTAAATTAGGAATTTCTTCTCTTCCCTCTTGGCAGTGCTTGAGATCTTCAACTGATCCCTATTCATCCTTACAACTGAGACTTCTCCCAGTCTCTGGTTTATGTATCTGAACCCTTTTCTCTAGTCTGTTGAGGTTTTCAGCAGGCCTCAACCACCATTTTAAAATCTTACATTGTCTTTTAGCCATCTCGCTATCTATTTTCCCTATTGGCAAATCTGTTGCTATCACTCTGAAACCTTCAGTGTTTCTAGCCTCTTCCATAGTCCTCCTAACTATCTATGGACTGTTTCCTACCCATAAACAATCCTCTACAGAATCCTCAGTACTCTGTCTTCTTTTTCCTTCTCCATCTGCTTGAAATATACAAACAGAGTTCAAGCTCTGATACCACACTGACGCAGACCCATCAGCCCTTGGGCCGAGATCTGCTCACAGGATCATTCTTTAACCCCCTCGAGCCGGATCGGCTCTTTCGGATTCCCTGCTGGAATGTCCTTTCAAATTGATCCACAGGTCCTTCGGGAATCTCCCCTGTGCGAACAGCACTAGGCGTGAGCTCCTACTTCTCCAAGCGACCACAACTCTAACACCAAGGCCCAATTCCAAAGGCACTTGTTGCAATCTCACGAGGTCGTGTGTCGAAGCTCTCGATTCCTCCTTCTCAATCCTGCGATACCCGAGATTGTGAAATGGGTACAGCTCCCTTCTGTCAACACCTTCTGAGCATGACCGCTGGCTAGGCTAGCACTAGCACCTCTCGCTACTTGCACCTTCATGAGTTTCAACATTGAGCTCTCATGCTCTTATCTCACGAATCTCTGAGATGCGAGAAGTCAACAAAGTGTTGACTCCTTTCCTTGTCAGCGCCCTCCACATGTAACCATAGGCTAGGGTTTAAATACCAGTGCCTCTCACAACTTGCACCTTCATGAGTTCGTGGGCCGAACTCTCGTTCCCTCCTGTTGCGATCTCTTGAGACGTGATAAGTCAACATCAGTTTGACTCCTTTCCTCCTGGCAATGCGTATTCACCTGTCAATCACCCGGGCCCACCTTGTCGTTTTTCCACATGTCCTCTCGTGCTTAGCTCTCAGCACTTCACTACTCGTGAATTCGAAAATGACCTCTGTCAACCTTCGAACCCCCGAACGTGCGATAGGCGATGGGGTTCCTGATCCAACGGTCCTCCCTTGACCCGGATCCAACGACTGTCTCCACTCCTCACAACTTCACGACTTGGAGCTCCCAACTCTTGGGCTCTCTCCCTACGAACCTCCAAGTTCGCGAGATCCCTTGATCTCTACCACCTGTCCTCCTCATATGGATGGTCCTGGTATTTTTGTGACTTCGACACTCGCGACTTAGAGCACCCAAATCCTCGGCTCTCACCCTGTGAACCTCCGAGTTCGTGAGATCCTTTGATCTCTACCACCTATCCTCCTCAGATGGATGGTTTCCATTCTCTCGTGACTTGGCCACTCGCAAATTCAAAGGACTTCCCTTTCTAACATTCGATGTCTAAATCCCTAATAGAGAGGATCTGGTGACACGTGTCCTTCCAATCGGATGGCTCAGATTTTCTCGGGACTTCGCTACTCGTGAAGTCAAGATGCTCACGCCTTTGAGTCCCAATTCCTGAACCTCCGAAACGGATGATTCCATGACACGTGTCCTTCCGCATATGGATGGCTCATATCTATTTCACCTTCTCGCGATTTCTGATGTCGAATGTCGATATCCCATTACGAACTCCTTCTCAGGACTTTCGCTTCTGCTACTTTTTGCGTGAGGTTTTAAACCTCATGCAACTCTTGACAGATCCAACGACTGTTGGTTGTTTGGACCAAGATATGATGGCTCAGACCTGTCTTTCCATTACACCTTTCCTACACTGCCTGGACACGAATTCATGGTCCAGATTCTCTCGACTGATCCGACGGTAGTTGTTGCTCCTTCCGAGATTTGGTGCTTTCTTCCCAGACTTGGAAGAATTTTAAATTCTCAAAGGCCTCGACCTTTGTTTCTTTTCTCTGTGAGCTTCACAACTTTGAATCCTCGCCTGCACGTCTAAACACTACTCCTCCTGAGCTTATCCTTCGAATCCTCAAGGGATTCTATGACTTTTGCACCTCTGCAGAGTCCTTGCTCACAAGGGTGCTATCTCTTCTGTGATTCTCAAATACTTAAACCCCTAAGGAAAATAATTCTTTCTTCCTTATCCCTCAGATGGAGAAATATGATGCCCTCCTAGCACTCTATCTTCTCAAGCAACCTATTGCTGAGGTTTTCAGGGTGTTCAACAACCCTACGAAGATCCTTCTGTGGGCTCTTCTCCTGTTTCTGAACACAACAGAGTTCTTTCTTCTTGTGCCTGTCTGCACACTGTCTCGATGCCATCCTGAAGTGTCAAGAACCCTTAGATGATTATGTCTTCTTAAGAACTCATAGCAGAGTTCTTATTCTATGCACTCCTTGCACTGGCTCAATGCCCACTTGGCAGATCTTTACAAAACTCCTCAGAGATTTTGTTTTCTTCTGACTCTCAACAGAGTTCCTCTGTGCACTCCTTTGCACCTACTCAATGCCTGCCTGGCAGATATTTTACAAAAATCCTCAGAGATTCTGTCTACAAATGTGTTCTCCACAGCCTTGCCTCTAAAGGTGTTCAGTAACCTCACAAATCTTCCTCTGAATTGATGATTCTAGTTTTTCTGCCCACCTGGCACATCTTTGCTTGAATCCGCAAAGTTCAGAAGTGCATCTATGCATTGGTATTCAAAGACCGCAGTACTCTGTCACGCCCTCCTGGCATGAAACCACAAAGAACCTCTCAATCCTGAAAATCAAACAACTTCCTGCAAATGCACACCTAACACACATCTACAGCATAACATGAACACTCATAGACATTCACACAATGCAGACAATATGCAAGAAAAATTGCTCTGGTTTGTATTAATAAAAATGCCTCTTTTTTACAAGGTGTTCTAAGCACTAACTTCAACAAAGTCTCGACTCCTTATCTTCTCTTGCAACTCTCCTTCCTAAAGCTATTACAAAATGAGATTGAAATTGATCTTTTACAAGAGGGACTCTTCGAGCTCTTCCCTCCAATCTACCTACCCTATTTAATTACATTGAATGGGTTGTCTAGTCCAGAATCATATCTAGATCTCAGCCTTACAAACATTAAAGGCCTATATACTCTAATGCTTGCACAAAGGCATGACCTCACGGCTCAACAACCTAAACATTAAATTACATTCAAATTCAAAATGGAAGGTGAGGACTGCGCCTCTCTTCAGCTTTGAATGCATGCACTGACGTGGCTGGCTGGATGGCTGATGTGGAGAGATGCTCCTACATCACGAGTTTAGTGGAAACCTAGAGACAACAATGAAAGGAGAAAAGAATGAGCCTATTCTCATGGTCATTGAATTTAAGAGGTTTGATGTCATCATAGTTTCTATAAGTTTGAGTATTCTGGATCTGAAATTGTCCTTGGAAATATTTCTCACTGCTATCAATGATGGAAGTTATGATGGAAGGATGTCTAAACATCATCTCCCAACCGCTAGGATTACCTGTGATATGTTTACAATATAAAAAAATATAACCGACTTTCCCTTTTGAGTAGGTCTTGCTCGTCCAGACATCCTAACTACTATTCAACATGAGAAAAATAACCATCTTTTGGACCTTCCTTAATGAGAAGGTCTTTATTGCATATGCCCTACTGATTTAATGGCATCATCTTCTCACACATGTTTCCCAATATGTTCCCATATATTGTTTCGTGCTCTAGGGGCATGTCCATTGCTTGGCGGTTGCTCCTTATCTCTGCCACCGAAGTCTGATTTTCTCTCTTCCATCTGTCCAAGGTTGGCACATAGTGGGGAGGGACCTATTCACATGTGTCCCCATTGAATTGTATCTGAACCCTATTCAAGTTAATTAGGTCATCTTCGAAACTATGTTGGATCTGACCATCCACTCCACTTGGAAGTGGGTCCTCTAGAAGCCAAACCCGCAATTGCTCAGGCAAGTTGACACATATGTTGGCCATGGAATTGACCACCGAATTGGATTCCCTTCTGATTGGGTCTACGATGATCGCTAACATGGAGGCCACTAAAGTTTCGAGGGTGGAAAAACCATGGTTCAGGTGCCAGTTTTGTATCAATTTATTCTTCCTTCCCTTGTTCATGAGGTGTTGAATACCTATGATAATGAGAAGGGAGTATTTCTCTATCTCCAGTGCCGAGAATCCTTTCTCTATGGCTATTTCCAGACCTCTCCTGAGGATATCCAACCTTATTGCATTGTTTGTTGTAGTTTCTAGGGGAAAGCATTGAAGAAAATGGGTTCACCATGATGGTTTCTGACGATCCCTTCTACCCCTGCCAAATTCAGGTTTCGCTTTAAAGCGTCATCAAAATTAAGCTTGACGAAACCCTCTTGTGAGGGTTTCTGACAGTCTCAGATCTTGGAGTAGACCTTATTTTTTATCCAGAGGGTCTTATTCGCAGCTTCGTCCAGGTTCCAATTTATGTGGATCTCTAATTCTGGGGACTGCACCCAGAGGTATTTCACTAGCCATTGGACCACTGCAATTGGTTCAAACAAATCCTTGTAAATGAGCTCCTAGAGTTGACTTATGGTAAGAATTTTGTCTTTGAAAATTCGCTTCTTCCCTTATTTCCATGAATTCCACATAAGGAGTCATGGGAATATATCTGAGAGTCTATTCAGGATGTCACTATTAAAGGTATTTTCTCTCCAATTTTCTATAGTTGCCACCACATTATCTTTTTGGAAGTTAGTTTGGATAAATTTAGAAGCCCATATGTCCCATAGTTGTCTGGTGAAGGTACAATTTCTTAAGATATGATATTAGGTTTCTTCATTCTCCCGGTAGAGGATGCAGATTGAAGTTCCAATGAAACCTTTCCTGAGAAGACGATCCTATTTTAGGATTTTTTTGTGGGCCACCAGCCAAAGGAAAGTAGAGACTTTGGGCCAGATACAACTACTCCAAATTTTGTTCCAAATGGGTCTATTTTGTTGAGTTCCTTCCACTTGCAGAATCTTATAAGCAGTATGGGCTCTGAAATCTCCATTACGTTGGGGACTCCAGCAAATTATGTCCTCCTTTGAGTGAATCTCAATATGTCTCTCATGGAGCGTTTAGGAGATTGAATTCTTTAGATCCTTAATCCATTGGACAAACCATTCCTATAATGATTTCTAGGGTTTCATGAAGGTGGAGTCCAAGGGGGGTTTAGTTTTCTAAAAATGGTGCAGATTCACCCATACCTCCCTCTTGAGACCGTTCCTTACAGGTCAGAACCGATCATCTCCTCTCAAAGTGGGTAGTTGTTCCCACACATCATCCCAAAAGAGAGATGACTTTCCATCATGGAATTACCAAAAAAAATGGGGATGTACCAAATTCTCATTCTACTAGGCATTATTTGACATTATTGATCCCAAATTGATACCCTCTGCGTGGATTAGTCTTTGGTGAGGAAAGTGAGGGGTGTAATTTTACTTGCAGAGCTTGGCCTAGAGGGATGCATGGGACTTGTTCCAATTCCACAAGATATTGGTTGAAAGTGTATATTTGGTTAGATGAGGGTCTTTGAAACCTAGGCCTCCTTGGGAATTAGGGTGACAGAGAGAGCTCCAAGCAACTGGGGTCCATTTATAATTTTTTAAAGGACCGCCCCCAAATGAATTTCCATTGAAGAGTCCTCATTTTCTAAAGGTACTTCACAAGCACTTCCATGAGAGAAAAGAGATACACTGGGAGGGAGGAGAGGACCTACTTGATCAATAGGACTCTGCCTAGAAAGGATAGAGAGAGGTGAGTCCAAATTTTTATCTTGGATTTCATTTTTTTCAAAATGATATCCCACGAGGGGTTGTGGCGAGATTTAAGGAGCAGGGGGGCTCCAAGGTACTTGGATGGGATGGTTGAGATAGGAAATACTAGGAGATCAACTAAGTTCTGTTGCACGTTGTCGGGGGTATTGAAGAAGAAAAGATGGGAGTTTTCCTGGTTGTTTATTGTTCCCAAAACAACATTGAAAAGGGATAAAAGGGACTTAAATCCAGAAACCTCTTTAATCATTGGGGATCCCATTGGAAATTTATCATCCAAAAATTTAAGATGGGGCAAAGCCTCTTCTCCCTTGAGGAGGGGAATACCTTTGATCACTCCTTCTCTTTTTTCCCGGGAGAGGCTATAGCCCAAACCTTCTACCATAATTATGAAAAGAAAGGGGGAGAGAGGGTGTCCCTAGTGGAGGCCTCTAGAGCCATTAAATTTTTTAGAAGGAGAGCCATTTATTAGGATAAAGAAGAAATCCTTCGAGACCAAGTTCAACACCCAGGTGACCCATTCTTCCACAAATATGAAGGCTAACATAATCCTTCTTAACCAATCCCAATTCATCTTGTCATAATCTTTAGACATGTCAATTTTCATCACCATGCCCTCCTCTTTTGAAATTTGAAGAGAGTGTATCGCTTCATCTGATACAATGATGTCATCGATGATTTTCCTTCCTTTGAAAAATACTCCTTGTTCCTGGGAGATAATAAGCAAGAGGATTGGTTTGAGCCTGCCTATTATTAGCTTGGAAATAATATTATAAATGAAATTACATACAGAGACAGGGAGAAACTTATCTGCAGTGTTGGCTCCTTTGACCTTCAGAATGAGGGTAATAAAAATGGCATTGCAGGCTTGAAGGATACCTTTGGAGGTGCATGATTCCTTGACCACCTCCCAGATGTCTGTTCCCAAAATCAACCATCCTGCTTGGCATAAATCCATTGTGAGGTTGTCCGGTCTTGGAGACTTTCTTGGGGCCATCCTTTTCACAAATTCCTCCACCTCTTCAAACGATGTTGGTCACATCAATGCATGATATTGTTCTAGTTACACTAACTCTCAGATGGTTTTGGTTATCTTTGAGATTGCAGCTTCTCGGTTGATCTCCGGTTCAGTAGGAATATTTTAGAAGTAGTTGAGAAGCTCTAATTCTACATCCTCTCTCCTAGTTTTATTGTTTCTGTCAAGGGTTTTAAGGGATACAATTATATTTCTGTTTCTTCTTTGAATTAAAGAGTTGTGAAAGAGATAGGAATTTTTGTCCCATTCTTTCAACCATTAAATCCTTGATTTTTGTTCCCAAAGGATTTATTCATGTCTTTATCTTTTGGATATCTCCTCTTTGATCCTGGCATCTCTGGCTGGGAGGTCGGGGGAACCCAAGCCTTGAATTGCTAGTTTTTTTAATTTCCTCCATTTGTTGGTTTAATTTATTTTTTTCCTCAAAGATATTCCCTAAAACTTCCTTATTCCATTTCTAGAGACAATGGTGGACATGTTTCATCCTTTGTTGAAACTGAAAAAATTTTGTGTCAAAGATATTTGGCTTTTGTTTCCACCAACATTCTAGGATAGGAAGGAAATCATGATGTTCCATCCAAAACTTCTCACATATGAATGGCATGAGGCCCTGTTTCTATACATGGTCCCATTCCAAGGCTATTGGGCAATGATATGATCCCTGAAGTGTTGATGATTTCATCTATGTGAGACATTCTCCATCTTACAAACATGTGAGATGTGGATCATTGCAACTATGTGAGTCTTTCTCTCAAATTAAAAACCTGAGAGAAATCCCTAATAAGGGAATGTGATTCATTCCTAAGACAAAGATAGGAACATAGAGATGACCTCCTCCATTCAAAGAGTTGAGAAGAACTCCATATGATTATCCAGTGGGAAAGGCGATCTATTGATTTAGCTGTGCATGTGTCTGAGCATAAGGTGAATGTGTGAAATCTCAAAGTGTTGGGTGCATCATCATGTGAACATAAATGAAGATGATGTATTAGAATCCTCTGAGCAGTAGCATTAATGAAAAGACTCTATATGATTCTTCTGTGTGAGGTAGTGGGAAAGAAGATCTGTAGAGTGGACATGCCTGTGGACGAGCACAAGGTGAACATGTGAAATGCCAAAGTGTTGGGTGCATCATCATGTGAACAAAAATGAATATGATGTATTATCCTCCTCTGAGCAACAGAGTTGATGAGAAGACTTGATTATCTTGTGTGAGGCAGTGGGAAATAAGATCTGTAGATTTTACGTGCCTATTGACGAGCACAGGTGAACGTGTGAATATCTGGTTCTTCTATGTAATGCAGTGAACCAAATATATGACATCCCTATGGATGTGCCCCTAGTAGATGAGAACTAGTGGGTGTATCAGATCCTTTGCTATATATTGTTCAAGAGTCAAACCTTCTTGTAACTCTAATTTTTATGTAAAGGGTACATGTCGGCCCTATCTTAATGTCATTAATAATAAATGTAAAAGATAATTAATATGGTTAATATTAATTGTAATAATAATTATAATAATTATAATGTGACTTAGAGAGGTCGACCATGTTGAGCCAATAGACACTTCTATTGATAGTACAAGTCTAATATAAGTAAAGGAATATTCCCCATTATGGAATCATATCTTTCATGTGAATTTGGAAATTTCAACATGTACACCTTCTTGGGAAAAGTGTGCACCTCTCTTGCGCATTAGTCTTCTAGGGTTTGAGCACCCTCTTGTGTGCTAGGTATTTCTTTGTGGTGAAGGTATTTCTCTTGAAGAATATAGAAAAGGATTTGGATGGGTTTTCTTCCCTTGTTGAGAAAAGTTTCCCAGGATACTTCTTGTGTTCTTGTGCATGGTGTTTCTTCTTGTGATCTTGGTTGCTGCAAAATTCTTGTTTATGGTTAAGACAAATGCAAATTGAAATGAACTAAATGCTTAATATATGTTATTAAAAAAACAACATGGCATCAGATCATAGGTCTTGAATATCCCATTGCACAAACATTTTCCATCCATCCTCTCTCACTTCTGTAGAAACTGTACGACCTGTTATCCCCAATTTTTAGGGATAACTAGGAGATCATGTATCGAGGCTCACAGGTCCTAGACATGGAGTACCCAGAGCAGGATTGAACTGAGCATGGCCTTGGAGGGCCCATCTTTCTTCTCTTTCATCTAACTTGTCTTGTCAGCAGCAGTAACATCCATCACCTTCGACTTGGACTTGTATCGAAGAAGACTCTTGCTCCATGAGGTAATTGGTCCAGGTATCATGGTATGTGTCATTTTTTATCATTATAACATTTAAATATATGCTTCAAATTCCTTTTATTTCTGACGACTGCTTGCATCTTACATTTACCCACTTGACCATGATTGAGGGGATTGACAGAGTGTCTTAGCAAGCCTGTACCCATAGGTTTTGGTTTGTCACTTGGCAGGTTTTCTGAAGAGCCATCATCCACTCCCATCATATAATCATTTTTCATCTTGTCTCCTGCTCATCTATCCCTTTCTCTTATTCCAGGCATTAGGATGACCTGTTGCAGGGTTGCACCTTATATAGTGGGAAGAAGGGGCTAAAGGCCTAGAAGGTAAAAGAAGGTGGTAAAAGACAAAAACCATAAAAATGAAACCTAGAGATACCTCGCCCATGGATCCCTGAGAAGGAAATAAAAATACTCACATCAAGAAATAAGAGGGACCCAAAGAAAAATAGAAAAAATAAGACCTAGCCAAGAGGATAGGGGGTCTCATCACCAGCCAACCTATTATGTTCATGGGTACCTAACAGAATGACATTACCACTATCTAGTTACCACGCCAGGGCACTGAGCTTTGGTTGCATAGCCAAGGGAGAAGGGGTCTCATCACGAGCTAGCCTTATCATCTCTGTGAAAGTGCTTGTGGGTAACACTGCCAGCTCTAGTCACCAAGCCAAGGCAATGTCCTCTAGTTAGTCCTTGAAATAAAAAGAAAGAAGAAAATGACAAAGAAAGAAAGAATAAAGGCAAAGGGGCTTGGAAAAAATCTGCATCCATGACGAGTACAAATCACCTTATACAAAGTCGCCCATAGGTAAACCATGCACCTCTGATTTTCACTCTACCCTTATGTCAGGACATCCCTTGTCCATACCACCTCATTTTACATGGCTTGAATGAAACCCTTTGGTGACTTTCCTTTTCTTATGAATGATTTCCTAATAGGGTATCTTGTCTCTCTTTTCAACCTTGTATTGTAGGGTCTTTGAGCTATTGATTGATATATCAGAGGTTTTATGCATGTATTTGATAAAATCAATGATGAAATGTGATTGACATTGCTATGATCCCTGTGACTAATGATCCCATGGAGGG
>JASDQU010191419.1:0-17994 GCA_032191745.1 Picea mariana
GTTGTAGCCAACAACTAGAGGTCAGATCTGTGGAGAGGGGCCATAGTTCATGCAGAAAAGAGGTTAGAAAAGTCACAGTCCAGGCAGGGAACAAAAACAGGGGTAAGGAGGGCCACGGCTCAACAGGAAGGGAGTCGAACTACCACAGCGAAGAGCCTCAAGGGCCGAGCTTACCACAGCAGCCACACAACAAGGAATCAAGGGCCGAATCACCACAGCAGGAACTCAAAAGGCCGAGCCACCACAGCAAAATCTCAAGGCCGAACCACCACAGCAAATCCCCAAAGGCCGCACCACCACAGTAAGTCCTCAAGGGCCGCACCACTACAGTAAATCCACAAGCAGCAATTGCAAGAAAGGGGGCCGCAGTAAGATAAGGAGAGATCCGCTCACCTAGGAGGATAACTCAAGAGCATAGAAGAAAAGTGATGAGGTAAGAGGGGAAAGACCTTTATTTATACTTAGGCTAGGGTAGAAAATAAGAGTAGTAATAATTAAAGTAATTATTAAAAATAACATGTTTAAATTAATTAATTTAAACATGTTATAATTAACATTTTAATTAATACTTTACTTTAACCCTTAAGACAAAAAACAAAAACCCCAAACCAACACAACCAAGGGTAAAGGGGGGGTTTAGGTGGGGTTACATAGTGGCAATACTTGTCCATTCATTTTCAAGGTGACCTTATTAACTTTATCATCATTGCATATGGGATACATCCCTTATGTGGTCATGCCCACCTTCAAGGAGAGTCATACACCAACAAAGTACCTGATCAAGGATCAAGTTGCCCCAGAACATTTATGGGGTCTTATCCACCAAGGTACAAGACCAAGGATCAACCCATGCCCCAGGCATGGCATAGTCTAGGGGCCCTAGACATATCTAGGGGCTTTAACTGCTTGGTCCCAGACCAAGAACCCCATTCATACACTAGGGGCCCTCTCAGGGGTCTTTACTGCTTGGTCCCAGACCAAGAACCCCAGTCATATACTGGGGGCCCTAACAAAGGTCTTTTGCCATGGCACTGATTGTTTGGTCCCAGACCATGTACCCCAGGAGTGCACTGGGGGCCCTAGATCTTGGCTAGGGTCTTTGCCATCCTCCCGGAGAATGGCTCTTGCAGCTGCTATAAATTTAACAAAATGCCTAAATTTTTGGCATTAGTGATTTAAGTTAACTAAATGAATCTTAGCCATTGATCTCAATTGAGGGAGATTTACTCTCATCCATCGATCACTTTGAAGATTAGGGTTAGTGCTCATCTCAAGATTATAAAAGGCAGCCAAGGGAGAGGAGAAACACATTTGATTTGGAGTCAATGACTCATTTGAGTGAAGAAGGGCATTCACTCTGCACATTTCGGCAAGAGAGAAGAATATTGCAGCCAGGTGATTTTTCAGGTGACCATACCAGCAAGGCAGAGGTCAGAGAAATTTCTGGAGAGGCTGTACAGCCCACAGGAGTATCCAGCAGGGGTCGTACAGCCCACAGCAGCACATACAGCAGCGGCAGCAGTAGTACAGCCCGCTGCAGGCCATATAACGTAAGGCTGGGCCGTACACGCTGTCGTAGAGGTTGTCGTACAGCCAGCACAGAAGCAGGCAGAGACAGATTTGGCAGACGGGTTTTCAACCAGGATTTTCGCCAGGTTTGGTTGCTGATTTTTATTCTTCTCAGTGGGCCATTTTCCCTTTTACGGGAGCCCTGATTTTTATCATAATAAAATCATATCGTTGTTGGTTTTCCCTTGGGGGTTTTTAGAAGAGTATTTACCCAAAAATGTTTGTGTACATGTGTTTGGTTTCCTGTTTTATTTCCCCTGCAATTTCTGGTTAAAAATCTCAATGTGCTTTTATTCAGTAAATCTGCATTTTATTTCAGCAAGGATTTACTGGGAATTAATTGCCGAGACTGAGGTTCAAGGAAATTTAACACCAAATTTACACAAATCATGAGAGTGATCGGAATCAGCAAAAGATTCTGGTGCAGGTGCGGCAACCATCCCGAAATTAGGGATCGGGAAATTGGCACATAAACAAAATTCAAGATTTCAATCCATCATTCATAGAATCATACATAAACAAAATTCAGGATTAAATTTCTGATTTCTGAATAATAAACTATTAAATATTTAACAAAAATTCCAATTCCTACATAAACAAAATTTCTAAATTCTAATTTCAAATTTTCATTTCAAATATGTCGAAATTAGTGTTGAATTCTGCTACCTAGCACACGGCAGTTAACTCCGAGCAAAACAAATTTACTGAACTAAAGCACAGCTAAGTTACTCAAMRAAAGATAAATGGAAGCATTAAAACAACAAAAACCATAACACACATTGCACTAGAGATTTTGGGTAAACACCCCTAGAAAAACCCTTGTGGTAAAACCAGTGCTGAGTTTGATTTTATTAATAAAATCCTTGGGCTCCCGTCCTRGGATAATGGCCCATTAGAGGAACTACAATGCTGCAACTGATAGCCTAGCCCACCTGGATGCTATCTCCCTAGTTGCCCCCTCCAAACTTCCTCAGCCCTGCCCACTCAGACATAAGTACATGAGCAAGACTCCCTCTTGCTCCTATGCACTCATTGTGTGCCTCTCRCTCTCCTTAGATGTGCTTTTATAATACCCTAATGACTAAAACCCTAACCCTAGATCTCAATGGCCAAGATTAGCTCTTGGATCTCAGAATCTAAGGGTCACGACTTAATCTTTCGTTGAGATGACTTAAATCACTTAAGTCACTCAACCTTACAAAAGTCATTTTAGTCATTACATAAAAGCAACTTTAAACAATCTAGGGAGTGTTGCTCGGACACCTCCACATGCCAGGCACCGCCAATGCGGAAGTACATGTCCGAGCTACCCCAAAAGCTAACAATTAGAACTGAGAAATTACATCATAGAATCACAAATTATAAACATAATCATAGAAAGGAGGATTTTCTGCCTGACAAAGAAGATTTCTAAAGATGTTGCACTCCAAACTCACCAAATGAGAGCGTTGCTTTGCCAAATCTGCCCTCCAATAGTCTGAAGTTATGTTGTGACTGTCACTGTGCTAATGTTCTCCAAATGCCTGTTACTGTTTGTGCTCTCAAGTCTCAATCAATGTTATCGAAACCAGCCAGTCAGACTGGTTGTGGACCTTTTCCAGGCAGAATCGAGGTTCAGACCGGTAAAGGCCATTTCCATATAGAATCAGCCATCTTTGCCCTCAACCTGTCAGTTCTGTACAGGCTAAGTCTCGTTGAGCTGAGCTGTCATTGGTCACTATATTTTTCTAGAAAGAACCATTGAATGTAAGCTTGGTATAGATAAACAGTTATGCCCTCGATGGACTGAATCGTAAATACTTATGCCCTAATCAAAATGGAGGCTGCAAAGCTTGCATTGGCTGAAATGCTAGACGGGTGGATACCTGTGTGGATCGTATGATATGCATTGTCTAAATCCTCACAGGTGTTACCATTATCAAATGGTAAATACTATGTGAACCAATTCAACCACTGTTATCAATGGGAAGCAGAAATATGTTGTAAACTGTGTTTCCTATATTCCACCTGTACTCTTTGTATTCCAACCAGTAATTGACAATCTCTGTGTATTTTCCATGGGGCAAGTTATAACATGTATGTATATTTTGTAGAGCAGGATATAGGGTATAACTTGAACAAGTTTACATAGATTTAGTATAACCATTGAAATATGTATGTTATATAATTATATATTAATATGTAATAAACCATTAACATTAATTAATGCACGACACTTATTATGATTTTTTTAATTTTATTATATATATATATATATATATAAAATTCTCGAACCTTTTGGCACCCTTGCTATATACACAAGAAAATTTTGCTTATTTGTGTCTAATGGTTTGGATTCACATGGATGTACATGAATATATTTTTTAAGTCAAAATTTCAATATTTTATGTATATTTTGGTCCACGGGGTTTTTTTCTTGTTTTTTTCCAATTCCGATTTTTGGGGTTGACTGACTCTATAACCAGTCCAGTTCTGATAACATTGGTCTCAACCTCTGACAGTTTGTAAATGAAAGTGAATAATCATGGTGTACAGGTTTGGGTTTTGGTTTTCTAGGGTTTAGATTTACTTCTGTGCATTTGTACTTTGTACCTCATCTTAGAGAATGCATTTTTCATGTTGTATTCTTCATATATGTACTCTTTTCTTGCAGCATTTGGCATTGAAGAAGGATGTGGAAGACCAAACTCAGAGATAGGTTCAAAACCTATGGTGTTGGAATCAATAAGTGATTCCAAGTTTGTAGTTGATGGGAGTGGTGAAGGGTACCAATGACAGGGTTGTTTGGATTGTCTCAGGCAGAGGCAATTGACCATGATGATCCTCTTACTTCAAGATTCTCTCAGTAAGAGGGAGGTGACCTTGTTGAGGTTGTTGGTTCAGTTGCCGAAGGTTTTGAGGAGCATGTAAGGGATTCTCATGCTCACAGTGGATGATTACCCTTTATGGGTTGTTGTTCCTTTTACCACAAGCTTCGTATTTCAAGATAGATGAGTTGAGATGTATACATATTTTAAGTCTTGTGCTTTTTATAGATCTGATCTACTTGTCCTGGTGCTGTTGGAGATGTGATTATCGTTGTCGGATGTCCTAATCAACTCTTGACGTGGTGCCAGAAGATTTTGGCCTGTGATGATGACTTTACGGACACTGGAGTTTTAACAGGTTACTGTTGATGTCTTCCTCATTCAGGAGTGCTTTCATAGTTGTGCAGGAAGCAGTGATCCAAAATTATGTTCCTTCAGTTTCACGGACGGTCATTGTTTTTTTGGAGCCCCTAGAAGAGTGTAAGAGGGAGTAGATTGGTTTGGTGGTGCAAACCAAGTGACTTTGTTTGCGTGTTCACCATTCGGGGGTCGAGTTGCAAATTGCTTGGAGAGAGAGGCACCTTTGTGACAGTGATTGCTTAGATGTTGAAGTGTGCAGACCTATACTTGTGGCTGTGGCCCTTGCAGAGTAAGTATGAATCATGATGTTCTATCATGTTGGAGGATGATTCCTACAACTTTGTGGTGTAAAGTTTTTAAGCCTAGGTAACTGCTGTCCTAATGTGTTAAATAACTCGAAACAGAATTTATTTAAAGGCAAAAAAATAAATTTCTGAACATTGCATCAATCATACAACAGCTGAAAATGAACAGCAGAAGAAATAGAACACATACACAGGAATTTCTCCTTCAAATCAGTTTTTCATTCCTTTGATCAAAGCTTACAAAGTGACCTCTGTGGCCTGCTTTTAACCAGCAGTTGTATGGTCAATAAAATCACCTCAAACAGAAATGTACGGCCAGATCAGAGGGTGTACGGTCTATGCATGAAGAAAGGACTGGTACAGCAGTGGTACAGCCTGTATGGCCTGCTGTACTTGTTGGTCACTTCAGCAATCTGCTCCTCTTCTTCTCCTTGAATGCACTCTGCCCTCTCCCAGCTCTCTTGCTGTCTTCTCATGTGTGTGATTGACCTCTCCCTCTCTTGTCTAATTTATGCTTTGAGAGAAGGTAATTAATCTCCTCAATCCTAGCAACCAATCTCCTCGATCCTAGCTGCCACCTATCTCAATCTTGAGATGTACAGCTAAGATTAAATCCTAATCTGAGTCACTAATGTTCTAAAACTTCTAGAACATTTCATTTAGATTCTAAGTTGCACGAAACATGGAAACGTCTATAAGTTTCCGAAACGGGAAGGTCTGGAAACACAACCCCCCCAAAATGGGTATGTCAGGGGAAACGCGGTATATATATATATATAACACAATATCTTGCAAGAAAAAAAATGATACACATAAACGACATTTTAGAAGGAAAACCATGTCTATATTAACATGAAAGGACATGTGGCACATAGTTAGAGTAATGCCTTGCATGGGGACACTTGGATACAACCATGGAATAGGAGCATTGGATTAACATCTTGTAGAGAGTGTGCCATCCTAGAGGAGAGGTGTTATCCCCAACTCCTAGGGATAACTAAGGAGATGATGTCTAGAGGCCCTCAGGTTGCATACATGGAGTACCGAGAGACAACTTGACTCTTGACCAGCAGTGTCCACTTGCACAGACAGAGACCCACCTCACCACATAGTTCCAGGTTCGTCACAACGTTATCCACCACATCAGCTAGCCTCCAGAAGACATTGGATCTTGCTCCATGAGGTACAAGTCAGGAATTATGGTGAGTGTCATTTCAATATTTGAGGCATTTGGGTTTGTTACATCTATTACTACTTTTGATTATGTGACATTTGCTTGGACATTATGTTATTTGTCTTGTTTCACCTTGGTGGTTGACATTGTGCCCTAGTAAGTGGGTCACCCTTAGGGATAGGTATGTTATTGGGAGGTCCTTTTGACGAGTTATCGTGCCATTCCAGACCATACTTGCCACTTTCCACACTTCATCCCCTCATCTCCTCACCTTTTGGGTTTTTCGGGTGCACTGACCCAAGAAGGGGTTGTCCCTCACTTCATGGGAAGAAGGGGATAAAGGCCTAGAAGCTTGTGGCTAGCAAAAGATAAAAGCTCGATTATGAACCTTCCAGATGCTCGCCCAAAGAGGTCTTGAGAGCAATGAAAAGCTTCTCCTAAAAAATCAAAGACCTACAAAAGCAAATTAACATTATATAAATGTCCTCAATTGTTGAGGTGCGTACACTTATGCGGTGTCCCTTTCTTTCCTTGCATATGGCACTCTGTGTACCTCTAGCTTCAAGTGTCCTTGTCGTACTTCCCCCCAAGCTAATCGATTCACCAATAGGGAGTACCCAAGGTTTTGGATTATGGAATCTCATGTTTACAAGCTAGGGCTTATTACTTCTCTAGGGGTGTAAGCCATTTTACTCCCTAGAGTAAACAAACCTTACCAAGGTAAATCTACAAGGGTGTAAGCCCTTTTACTCCTTGTAGCAACCTTTGCCATAGTCTTTTCAATGACAACAAAAGATAGATCCTTGATGGAGGGTGTATGCCCTTATACTTCTCCAAGGGTTTGACAAAATAACCTTGAAATCAAGAAGAAAAACAGACAATTGCAGAAATTTCTTCCCTAATCCAAGAGATAGCATGAAAAACCCTTACTTATCAAGATATTCCACCATAATTGCCAAGAAACAAGCATCGAGAGAAGTCGCTAGCATTCCCCTTCAACCAATAGACAAGTGAAGCATCCAATTGCACAAGAGACAAGATAGAGCGAATTGCCCAAGTAGGGCGAAAATTTCAGCCAAGACTTTATGTAATTCTCAAGTGAGTTATGTATC
Source organism: Picea mariana (assembly GCA_032191745.1). NCBI lineage: Eukaryota > Viridiplantae > Streptophyta > Pinopsida > Pinales > Pinaceae > Picea > Picea mariana. Next base: position 7,328 of record JASDQU010191419.1, read on the forward strand.
AAATGAAAGTGAGATGACCCCTATTTATATGAGGTCATCTAAAACCAATTTTTCCACATAAGAAAGTCAACACCAAATTAAAAGGGGGTCGACCCCATTTATTTCCCTTTCCAATTTACAAAACATAAATAAATCCCTTAGAAGGGTGACGTCATGCCCTAAAAGGGTGACGCTATAAAGTGAGACGTTGAGCCTCTAGATGCAATTCGTTGGGCCTCCAAAGGCCATGTGTCCATCTCTCATACTCTGGAGTGCCATGTCATGCATCTTCCTTCAAACCACATCTCTCTTCCGGACCCATCAAGCCCATCAAAACCCTATCCGCCACATGACGTCAAGGCTTGAAAGGTGACATCTTGGGCCTCCAAAGGCCATCGTCCAAGTGCAAGGGGCTATGATGTCATCACCTACTATTGTTCGAGTGCCTCCAAGGCAACGTCCATCATCTCAAGTGTGCAATGGCTCCGGGGTCCTCTGCCCATCTTGTGGGGTATGGCGTCCATCCTTGGGGTTTTCAACCCCCCATGAAGGTCAAAATGGCACAGTTCCTCCATGGAATAGCTTACACCTGGCAAGGTCCTGCAAAGACAAACAAGTACGCCCTTCAAGGGTCCACAAGTTACCTGTATCGTGCCAAGTAAGCCACATTTAATATTTACCACCCAAACATGTGCATTAAATCCCCTATCATGTGTTGCAATCTCTTATGCTTGGATTTATTTCTCTCTCTAGACCCTAGTGTAATTGTTTTTGGGTTCACTCTCTCTCTAGGGTTGTGCTCCTCTTGGCTGATTTATCTTCAAGTGGTGCACTACCTTGGTGTTGGTTTATTTTTCCTTTATTCCAAAATTAAGGTTTGTGTTGGTTCTATTTGATTCTCTCGATATTTCTTGTGAATCTCAACATGCATGTTAAACAAGTTGATGCACTAGCAATTTTTCAACTATTGAGTATTTAGTGGATTGATAACCTATCTATCTCTTTTCATAAACCTTTTAACCATCTACTATTACTCTTCCCACTTCCAATATTTTCCAATGTCCCTTTTTTTATTGTCTTCAAGTTGACCGTGGTAGCTACAAATCAATTCTTATCTGCATTGGGATTCAAAAATTCAATTTCCACTTGAGGTGCCTTCATCTTTCATTCACTATAAGTGAACTTACATTCTAGGCATCACTATCCATCATTATTGTCCAATAGGTTGATACCCCTTCATCTCTTTAAGCTAGGCATTGAACCATAATCAATTGAGCCATACTAAATACAAAATAAATTCTTCATTAACCCCACGGATGGATACTCTCTCAATTAATCACTATATTTAAGATAAATCATGCAGTAGATTTGTGATAACTTCCCTTTTGCTTGCTAGAAAATTGAAAATTTTCATTAGTTTCAATGGCAAGTGGAGTTGCCATGGTAATCATCTCCACTCGTTGCCATCTTATCAATTGCCAACTTTGAGACTAATACATTCCATTTGGTTAGTTTGGCAAGCTATATCCCATAAAGCCAATTTGCACCTTTCTTAATGGCCATGAGATTCCCTTTGGAGTAACCATCCACTTTATGGGATACATTCATGGGAAAGAAGGGTCTCTTCCTTTTCTTCCATCAACCACTTCTCAATAACACCTTTCTTTCATAAAGTAACCAACCTTGAACACCATGCCAGAACCACATAATACTCCCTTTGCTCAAGTCAAGTCAAGTCAAGTCAATTATGTCGTGACGAGACTCTGCGCACATGTAAAATTCATCATAAATGCATGGACTAAGCTAATCTTGTAGCAAAAGGACCCTCTTTCTAGTCACAAGCGCCCAGCTCTTCCCATGAAGTAACCAACTATATATATATATATATATATATATATATATATATATATATATATATGGGAAATTGGTGTATATCATTTATCATAATCCTGAAATTTTTTGTTATGTCTCTAATGCATCTCTATTATGGCCTTGGTAATCCATTCAACTCATGCAACATTTAAAACCAATCCAACAAGAAGTTATGGCTCATCTTTGAAACTTTAATTCCAATTCAATGTTGCTCCTAGCGAGGTTAGAGAAGTTATCTTTTAATCTCCTCCTAGCCAATAATATATTGAAGTGTTGCATTGTTAATTAATGTCACTAATAATGTCATATTGTAGGTCAAGCAGGACAAGGCATCGTACATAGATCCCCCCAACATGTACGCCAACGAAAACCTATACATTGATACACTACTGATTAAGTCGCAGGCTGAAATGATTTATAAATCAAAACCCTACCACGAATGTAAGAGTTTAGTTATATGTGATAAAACTGTTAGTACATGGGTATTTGTAGACAATGAAATCGTGAGTTGGTTCCTGCAGGTGGATTTAAAATGAGATTAATAAGTTATTACATTAATAGCAGGGCCTCACCCACCTATTAAGCCTCACTAAGGAAGGATAAGGAAGAAGCCTTACCAGAGGGAAGCAAAAAAAACCCCATATTCTTTTCATAAAAACGCTCGATCAGGGCTCTAAATGAATAATCTATCATTCAGGGGTCGAAAGTGGACGTAGAACTGAGCAAATGGCGGTCGATCTTGCCGAGGTCCTATCAGATATTATGGCAAGAAGTGGAATGCGATAAGTCGTTGGTGTAGGTCCTAAACTTGTCCGAGTTGGGCTCAACTTTCTCATTTCTCCTTTAAGAAAGAAATCAAGTAAGAGGCTAGCAACCATTGGCCAATCGGCTTGTCCTTGGCAGACTAGCAACCATTGGCCTTGATCTGCTCCTAGCTAGCAACCTGGAGCGAATAATGGTTAGTGGATTATACCCCCTAAACTATTCAACCATTGGATAGCCCAACTTGACTTATGAATAACAATAAACAAGATTTTGTTGGAATGTGTCTTTCAATTTTCAAATACCAATCAAGGCTACAGTCCTTGTAGTGACAATCAACACTCTTTCTCTCCAAGAAATGGAGAAGCTTAAATCATATATTTACTCAATGAATTCAATATTAACAGCATAAGCCATAGGGCCTCCTTGAGCCCCTTATTATCAAACTATAAGTGAAGCCAACTCTTGCTGTCCATTGCCTTCAACAACATATTTTCATATGTTATAGCCCTTCAATTGTCCTACTCTAGTATTTGCGTTGGGATTTTCTCTCCTTAAGGTGACCACTTTTTTGGATAATCATTTTCTCCACCAAGGTTTTAATCTTCCTTTTCCCAGGGAAAATTAGAGCATTGGGTACTACGCAGGGAAGAAAGTCAACCTCTCTCTAAGCCCAAAGGAATGAGTGAGGTTGCTGGTACTTTGCCAACACCACAATATCTCAATTAAGAGCTCAAACATGTCACTTACAGGGATTGAACCTGGGTGGGGAGGTTAGCAATTATTTCTCCCAACCACCCAGGCTGGACCCAATTGACAGAGGTTTTAATCTTCCTATTTAGACTTCCTTTGCAATTACTTTCGATATAGCAAACTGATTCTTGCGATGGCTATTATGCTTGGATCATCTCTTTCCCTTCTTCCCATCAAGATTGGTATTCTTGTCTAGCCTCCTTCAACATGGATAACTTCTTGACAAGTTGCTTCTTTGATTGCATTAGGAGGACCATGATTGTGCCTGGGTTTTGTTAGAACCCACCATGTCAACTGCAGCCAAGGTTGTTGAGATAGTACATGTACTAGTTATCTCTTATAATCTAAGTGAGTACGATAGCTAGTCTCTTGTTTGGCCTTTAGGTTCAAATCACACATTGCAAATTTTCAATATAATAGAACCAATGTTTATAGGTTGGTGACCTATCAACAAGCATTTAGGTTGGTGACCAGGCCTTAGGTCACTAGTTAGTTAATAAGCGTTTATTTGTTACAGATAATTGTACCATCACAAACATGCAGATGAGTAAATGAACAACAATACGAATTTGACCACACAACCTTTTATTCCATTGATTATAATAAGAGACAATTTCGTTCCTTTGAATGACAGAGTTTTGGTTAATGCCCTTTTATCACCGACAATAATATGTGCACATTGCTAATCTAGAAAATGAGTAATTGAATAATAAATTTGAAACTATGAATGGCAATATCTAGTATATATGAGAAATTAATGCTGCAAGTTTAGACTAAATACAGAAGTTTATATTTATTATTTATTTTCTAGAAAATATAAACAAATTGAACGTTGGCTTTTCTAATGTCCATTAAAGTAGAATGAAGTAAATACAAAGCAACAAAAATAAATCTGAAAGGACCTACGCTTGAGTGGGATGCAACGTAGTGTCAACCCTTGTTCGGACAGCAATAAGCATAAGCATGACAATCGTTGGGAGCATAATCTGTCAAGGAACATAATCAAGTCTAGTCAGAGGGCAATTATGGTCTCAATCTATCTTTTGAATTCACCGACAGAAAACCACAAAAAGAAAAAGGAAAAAAAGAGTGAAAATGCTGTAAAATTTCTTCAGAATGGACCTTGATTGTTTAGGATCATAGATCGAAGCAATGACACATTTTCCAGGGCAAGAACTTAGAAAATTCATTCATTCAAACTTCCCAAAAACACTAGAAACCATTGTAAAAATAATTCATTTATGAACCTTCCAAATCACATGGATATTTACTCTTTTTTCATTGTTGGATCTCTCTCTGTTGCCTTTCACACTTGAGTTATTTATGTTCAGACCCAGACAGATTTGAAAAAGGATCAATACAAAGAAGCAACTGCATTTGCTTCCAAAGAAAGCTCATTCAAACAAAATATAATGATTTCTCCTAGTAGAGTGTTGTTTTAACTTCTGATCAAAAAAACCACTTTTTGTCTCAAAGGTTGAATAACCAAAGTTCCACCTATCGGATAGAGAATAGAAAAGTTAAATAAATGATATGCTCAAACAAAACAAAAAAGATATTAAGTATTGAGGGGCTTCTGCAGTCCAACATATGAGATATTATTTTTGGGATTAACTACGTAGAGTAAGTCATTAATCTATGACCCAAATCCATGAGTATTAGTTGCAATTAACTAATTTCTCATGTTTATGAATAGTCCACTTGGCACTCATTGCATCAGATGATGCTCATGGGTGAAGAGTGGGATTGAAACTAGCAAAATGAATCGCACAGCATCAATCATCACTTCTGGGGTGTGCACCTGGTAACCAGGACTTCCCGGGAGGTCACCCATCCCAAGGGTTCTCTAGCTCAAGCATGCTTAACTGTGGAGTTTTCTCCATAATCAAGCCCACTTAGCTTCCTACCCCATTTGCAAAACCTTAACAAGTATTGTGCCTTATGAACTATTTAATAAGATCTTCCTTAACTCTTGGGTCAGGCTTCTACAGTCCAACATATGAGATCTATTCATAATCATGGGAAGTCAGTCAGTTGCAACTAATATTCATGAATATGAGTCATAGATTACTGACTTTACATAATTAATCCCAAAAATGATATCTCATAAAAAAAAGACATTTGTAAATATTTTAATATTTGGTGGTTGAATAGACTTGGGTCATTGTTACTCAAATCTAAAGCTTACATTAATACTCCTTTATGAATTGTATTTATCATTAAATTCAAATTCAAAGTTTTGTGAGGAAAATTGGCACAAAATACTAATTCGTTGTGATCAGTTCAAAAGATAAATATGTTTTTTCTGTGTAACCAAGTAAAAGAAACCAGAAATGGGTTTCCAAAAACGGATACAACAAAGGTCCAAAAACCTATGTGTCCCTATGTATCACAAAACGGAAACGGTGTATGCCGGGAAAAAGGTACAGAACGGATCCAAAAATATCAGAAACCTTTTGCGTAGTCTACATATGAAACCACACCACAGGAAACGGGGAAACACTAGGAAATGGGTTCCGAAAACAGGAACAAATGTTTTCAAGCAAAGTCTGCCTAAAAACTCTGCTACAATGCTCTTTTTTTTGCCAGTCTGCTACTCTCTTCTAAAAAAATCAGAACTTCGAAGAGGATTTTTTCACTTTAAAGTTTAAATAGCTTTCGTTTTACATGTTAGAGTTAATACACACTTTCAGGTTTAGTGTAGGTCTTTTTTCTTTCCAATTTGGAGTTTTAAAAAAAGTGAAAAACTGCTCAAACTGCTAGCAGTTTCTGGAAACACTCAGAAAATTTCCCAAGATGTTTCTCGAAACTGCCAGAAACTGCTATGCAGATTCCGGAACATCTTCCAGCGACTAGAAAGGTTTCAGAAACTGGAAATGCTTTCCTGCTTGCTGGAAACAGTCTCCAGGATTCACCGCTAAAAAGTATCCTAAACTTGGGGTAGACTTCTTAGGATACTGTAAGAAATGGGAGAAATGCCTTGAAACAGTCTCCGGAAACAGGAAGAATTCACAGCTAAAAAGTATCCTAAACTTAGGGTAGACTTCTTAGGATATTGTAAGAAATGGGAGAAATGCCAAGAAACAGGAAGAAAATAATCCATATTCTATCTATTGAATTTATACTTTCAAACACAAGGCAATAAAATTATAAAACATGATTTATACCTTGAATCTCAATAATACATAAACAAAATAACTTTTCATTTCGAAATAAAAATTTAACTCAATAATCAATGTTCATACTTCATGATACATATATTTAAGGATTCAAAACAAAAAAAAAACTAAATATCAAATGGCAACATCATGGCTCAAATGAATTGCTTTTCAGGTGGTGCATTTCCGTCATTATCATCATCCAATGAAAAATCTGCCCAAAAAGCATTGATGAGTGTTCTTTTTGTGAAATTAGAAATCTGCCTCTCTTTCTTGTGAAATTATGTTTGACCTAGTAGGGCTTTCATTTTGATGGTTTAGGGTTAGTAAAGCCTTTTAGAAGGTTGTCCTTTTGTTTTATTATGTATTGATAAAAAAGAGTGAAATTGCCCGGTGGCAAGTGCTGAGCCATTTCCAGAGTCGGAAATTTTCCTGGACAAATACCTGGGAAAAGAAACACAGAAACGACAGGAAACAGTTTCTGGGGTTTGTATTTGCAATAGTAAAACTTTACTCGAATAAATAGAAAATAACCAACTAAACTGAACATAAAGAACATAAAAACATTTCAGCCCTAAGAAAACTGAACTTAAAGAACACAAAGACATTTCAATCTCCACAGAAGCATAGCCCAAGAGATCTGTACTGAATAGTGCAAACCGAGGAATTAAACCATACCTCAAAAAAGGTAACACGGGGATGCCTAATTTTAAGCAGCCAATTCTTGCGAAGCATTGCCTTGAGCTGACGTTGAGGATGCGCCATTGTTGGTTACAAATGACAATCTTCAAGCACCTTCTAGAAGCGTCCTTGTCCTCAAAGAAAGTATGTGTTTAGATAAAAGAAATGCAGGATCAAAAAATTCAAGGCTAGAAGAAAAGTTGAAGCATCTTCAAGCCTCAAAACATATGTTAAATCTCCAAATACCATTTTTGGGACAAATTCTCCGATCAAATGGCCATATATTCAAAATTTCAGCTAAATGCTCAAAATTCAATACGTAGTTGTGTTGTACTTCGAGCTTAATGTTACTGACACTTCAAAAGTCCGCAATTTTCTTCATTGGGTAGAAGATAAATGTTTCAAGGTAGAAGACAAATTTTGCATTTGATTATGCATAATTTTTCACGGCTAAAGTCCAAAGATGATACATTAGCAAACCGAGCCACGCTAATCTGCATTCAAAGTAAAGCCGAGACAAATTTCCATTAATAAACTCAAAATAACCTTATCTCCTAAAGATCAGATAGAAATCGGCATAGTTCCTATCAAGCAACCAAACACTGACTTAAAATTGTATAGCATTCTGCAAAGGCAGGACAAATTCTGTATCATTAATCCTTGTGAACCCTTCTCTCGAATTACCTTTAAAAATCAAGCCGGTATAATCACCATTTCTGTCAAACAAACGAGCATATCTCCTCAAACATTACAAATTTAATGCCAGCCTAGGCAAACTATCCATCATTATTCTCGTATAAACCTTTTTTCTGACGTTTCCTTCTAAAATCAAATCAGAATCATCACCATTTCCATCAAACAAAGGAACATTTTTCGAACATTGCAAATTGATTGCAAGCTTGAACAAATTTTCCTTTACTCTCGTATAAACCTTTTTCTGACAATTTCTTTGGAGATCAAACTGGAATAAAGCAATTTTTCCATAACTAGTCTCGTGTAAGCTTTTTGCTAACAATTTCTTTGCAAATCAAACTGGAAAAGAAAAATCCCAAATATTATGCAAGGCCAGCCAAACTCGGAAGCATTTTCCGGGCAAAGCCTTTTACCATAATTCCTTTAAATGCAAGTATTTTCTCCAACAGTCAACCAAAACCTTAAACGCTTGTATTCAGTAAACATCCCGAGCTGAAAATTGAGGAACATTTCCCCGGTGCAGCCATTTCTGTGCAATAAATCCCGCGGTTGCATCATCTTAACAATCTTTGAAGTCCTACGCACAAATTTAAGTCGGGCCCTGTCCAGCAGTAATTTGCACGCCGTTGCTGCGAACTATTTCCTCTGCCATTACAGACAGACACGCAAACCTATATCACTAACTTCTTTGAATGGTTTTCTCTGTGCGGCATAGAGACCAGCGCTCGATCGCACTCGAGATCGATTCCCACAAATGTAAACATGGAATGGCAGATAAATGTCAATTTGAGTGACAGGGGAATAAAATTACTTAGCGAATATCTCTTTATGGGTCCGCATACAACTAGAGAGTTAGGGCGGCGCTCCAGTGGGGCCTTCTTTAAACGTCGAGTCTAAAATACTTACGTCATCGGATTATTTTAATTGTGCTTAGATATGAGTCTTTAGCCCTCGCGTGGGTTTCGCTTTGTTGCAAGAGGGTTTCGCTTTGTTGCAAGAGTGTCTCACCTTTCAATTGAAGGCCGCTGTTAAGAAATAAAATAATGTAATTAGTGGGATCGTTTCTTCTCCCCAATCCCTGTGCGTTCAACCCAAGTCTCTACATTGTTATTTTAATTTTTTAAATAAAAATGTACGTCGTTATGATGTAACTTAAGATTTACGTGGTGGATTTCCATTTTTTCAAAGAAAGAAAGAAACAAAGAAAGTATTTTAACATCTACAATAAGGTTAAAAAAAATAGTTTATGGGATAGATTGTTTTTCTATCTAGTTTTTGTATTTGGTCATTTTCCTTTGAAATTTTACAATAACCGCTCTCAGCTTCTCGACAAACTTTTCGCTGAATAGATTATCTCAAGAACTCGCTGCAAGAATATCTGCATAATTTTCCCTGCTGTCTTTGAGGGCCTCACATTCTAAAATGAAATGTTTTTATGTTTCCATTTTTTCGGAAGAGCACAAAATGCATACTCTTTCCTCCCACATTTCTTTTGTCATTTTCAAGCACCCTGTTTCACAATGGAGTTGATGAGAATTAGTCCTTAATTGAGCAATAAGAATTTTAGATCTCCAAGAAATATTGGCCCCTATGTACACCTTTTAGGTTATGAGTAGGGTTAAACTCTTCAATGTAGTACTTCTTTTTTCTCCTAAGTACATTTGTGGAACTTATCCATAACAAATGTTTTTATCTCTTTACTATAATTATTTGAACTTCTAAAAATAAAGAACATAATTCATGGTTTTGCAAAATAAAATATGGGTACTTCTAATTATACACAAACCTACCCATTCCGATAAAATTTATGAAGTGGTCGTATGCCTATGATTAAGAGACTTCTCTTAAAATTTAAAAATAAGATTTATTAATTAATAATGTATGTGTCCAAATTATCTTTTTATATAAATTATATTTCATAAAATTGATGACCTTATTTATATGTATATGATTGTATTTTTCCAATAATATATACTATGAAGGATATTGATATAAAAGATTGTTCTCCCTTCTTGGGAAAAATGGTTGCATTGATTCACATATTTAGAAAAGTAAATATGTAATGGTGTTGGTTTAAGGTTATAGTTCAATTTTTGGTGATTTATTTGATGTTAGTTGAATAAGAGTTGAAAGGTTCTATATTGTAAATGGTTAAAGAAATACATGTGTGAAACTATAATTTTTTTTTGTTCAATATTAAATTAGATCAGCTTATTGGCATATCCGTTGATATGAAAGGACACTTTGACTGTTGTCAGGACAGTAAGGATGTTGTTAGGTTCGTTGTCAGTGGAGTCGTTGGTCTATGTTTGCCTTTATGAAATTTTTTATCTATGAATGTTTTTTCCTATGTGTTCATTTATGAACAGCCGCCGCCTCTGCAATAAGAGGTTAATTTCATCAGCCAATAGGATGGTCCAAATTATTTTTTAAATAATTGAAAAAAATAAAACTAAAATGTTTCTAAAGTATGACATTAAAAAAAACACATAAATTTTATGGTCAATGACTGATTAATATGCAGTCAACTTTGAATTGAATGCTATATACTTACGCCTTCGACAGGTATAATAAGAGAATAATTATAGTAGCTTGAAGAACTTCGACAATCTTTACATGCATAAGACTTCAAAATGAATGAGATTATTAAATGACTAATCTTATTGTTTTTGAAAAAAAACATTTATAATTTTCCCATTAAATATACTAATATTATATAATAGCTTTAATATTTTATAAGAACTTTCCAAATAAATTTATCACATGGTT
>JASDQU010191421.1:2422-13104 GCA_032191745.1 Picea mariana
CATGTCAAATCAAGGAAAGACATGTCAAGGCAAGGCATGCCTTGTCAAGGCAAGGAAAGGCATGGCTTGTCAAGGAAAGGCATGGCAAGGATAGGAATGGCATGCCAAGGCAAGGCATGACATGTCAAGGCAAGGAAAGAAATGGCATGTCAAGGCAAGGCATGTCAATGCAAGGAATGGCATGTCAAGGCAAGGCTAGGCATAGAATTGTTTTTATTATCTTTACTAACGTTTATTAGAATTGTTGAATGTTTTACATCATTGGAATGGCATCTTAGCTATAACTTATTTGATATTTTATTATCATATGTGCACTTTGGTACGATGTAATATGATTATTGTTTCTTTTCATATGTTTTGATATTATATATATAACAGAGAAATTAATTATTGCATGGAATAAATAATAACTTTTCATTTTAAATGTTCATTTTTGCAGAACAAGGATCTTCCAGAAGATCTGGATCATCCTCAACAAATAGATCTAGATCATGATGTTGGGTCCAATGTTGGGATGGAAGATGATGTTGATCATGATGAAATAGATACATATGACAACGATGCCATTTCCGATGTAGATGACAATGATGACGATCATGATCACGATGGTGATCATGATGTTGAGGCAGTTGCTGGTAGCAGTCAGTGACATTCATGATCATATAGACTGCATCATGGATCATTTTTGATATATTTTTATAATGCCTCTTTTCATGGTTACTATCATATGTATCATTTTCATGGCCTCCAGTACCATATTATTGAGTTGTATCATTTTGACATGTTTCATGTTGACTTATATCATTTGGACATGATGTATCATATTGACTTGTATCATTTTGTCTTACATAATTTATCATTTTTATTTATATCATTTGTACATGATGTACCATTTTGAATTATGTTTGGAGATGTATTATTTTCATATGATATTGATATACAGTCATATATAATTGACTTTCACTTGTTTTAGTTATATATGATGATGATATTATCAATATTGACTCGTCATTTTTTATATATTGAAAGTGGTTGATGATTTTTGGATGCATATTTATTACGTATGATGGTTTTGATTTACTGGTCATGATGGATGTTGTCAAATTCAGTTAAATTATAGATATTTGACTCAATTGTTTTAATTATAGATGATGATCATGTTATAATAATTATCTTGTTATTTTATATATACTCGATGTTGTAGATTCTATTTTGATGGAGATTTAATAAGTATAATGATGGTGTTAATTTGTATGGATGTACGTTTCCCTAAAAAAATCTTTATAAATGTTATCTTATAAAATATTTCAAATGAATTTATATTACTTACTGTATAATCATATAAGTTATTTAAGAGACATGATATATTTAACTAATTAAATTGAAATAAAACAAATTAAATTAATAACTGTAAGCAAAACAAGAAGAATTGTTGGAAGCAAGAAAGGAAGCAACAATGGAAGCCAAATTGGAATCCACACCAGAAGAAAAACTGGAACCCAAACCAGAAGCAAAATGGGAAGAAAAACGAAAAGAAAAACTAGAAGAAAAACTAGATGTAAAATTGGAAGCCAAACTAGAAGCCAAACTGGTAGAAAAATTGGAAGTCATATCAAAAGAAAAATTGGAAGCCAAACTAGAAGCCAAAATGGAAGAAAAATTGGAAGGCATATAAGAAGAAACACTGGAAGCAACACCTAGTGCTAAACCTGGTGCTATTCCTAGTGCCAAACTGGAAGAAAAATTTGAAGCCATATCAGAAGAAAAAATAGACTAAAATGGGAAGCCAAAATAGATGCAAAAATGGAAGCAAAATTGGAAGGAATATCAGAAGCAAAACTGGAAGCAACACTTGTCACTAAACCTAGCACTATTCATGGCACTATTCCTGGAAATACACCTGGAGCTAAACTTGGCGCTAAACCTGGAAGTAAACCTGGCACTATTCATTGCGCTACACTTGGTGCTAAACCATGTCGATCCGAGGCATGGTTTGCGTGTTATGGCATGTTGCAATTTTCCTCCTAAAGCCATTCAGGGACACAATGAAAATTTGGTCTAGGGGTACAAAATCACAATTGGGTGATGTAAATGAGTTCCAAAATCTCCAGAAGGTCTGTATGGAAAACTACCATGGGACCACGATGCCCACAATTGTTCGACATAGGGGACCTCAAAGTTGACCCCTTGTGTCAGATTTGCATTGTGCCTCACTCAGAATAACTCTAGTTTTGTATATCCTCTAAGAAAAACTTTTCTAGGTGATGGAATCAGAGGAGAGGAGTCCCCCTAGATGGAATCTAGTGCCAAGAGTATAATGTAACTAATGGTATATCGATCTGAGGCACGATTTGCGTGTTATGTCAAGTTGCAACTCGCCTCCTGAAGTCATTCAGGGAGACAATGATAATTTGTTCTGGTGGCACAAAATCACAACCAAATGACGTAAATGCGTTCTGTAAGCTCTGGAATGTCCATATGGCTAACTCCCATGTGACCACCATGCCCACAATCGCCCAACATAGGGGTTGTGAAATTTGACCCCGTGTGTTGGATTTGCATTGTGCCTCACAGAGCAAAACCCTAGTTCTGGATATCCTCTAACAAAAATTTTCACGAGCGATGAAATCATATGAGAGGGGTCCCCCTAGATAGAATCCAATGCCAAGGTTCCAACGGAACTAACAGTTCATCGATCTGAGGCATGGTTTGTGTGTTATGGTGTGTTGCAATTCGCCTCCTGAAGCCATCCAGGGACACAATGACAATTTGGTCCGGGGGTACAAAACCACAATCAAGCGATGTAACTGAGTTTTTTAAGATCCAGAAGGTCCCAATGGCCAGCACCCATGGGACAACAATGTCCATAATCGCCTGACACAAGGGTCTTGAAAGTTGACCCCCTATGTCGGATTTGCATTGTGCCTCACTGGGAAAAACTCTAAGGGACCCGAAAAATAGGAAAAAGACTGCCAAACTTGAAAACTAGCAAAATGAACCACCGACATCCATATGGATCACAAAATCACAACCGGGTGATGACATGATGTAAATCAGTTCCGTAAGCTCTAGAAGGTCTGTATGGCCAACTCCTACATGACCACGGTGCCCACAATCACTTGACATAGGGGTTGTGAAAGTCGACCCCCTGTGTCAGATTTGCATTGTGCCTCATTGAGAAAAACCCTAGTTCTGGAGATCCTATAAAAACCACTTTTATAGGTGACGCAATCACAAGAGAGGGCCCCCCTAGTTGGAATCTAGTTCTAGGATTCCAATGGAACTGACAATTCTTTGATCTGAGGCATGGTTTGCGTGTTATGTCGAGTTGCAACTCACCTCCTGAAGCCATTCAGGGAGACAATGACAATTTGGTACGAAAGAAAAAAATCACAATCGAGAAATGTAACTGAGTTTTGTAAGCTATGTAAGCTCTGTATGGACAATGCCCACATGACCACGGTGCCCAAAATTACCTGACACAGGAGTTTTGAAATTTGACCCCCTGTGTTAGATTTGCATTGTGCCTCACTGAGAAACACTCTAGTTCTAGAGATCCTCTAAGAAACACTTTTCGAGCAACGCAATCGGAGGAGAGGGGTCCCCCTAGCTGGAAACCGGTGCCAGGATTCCAACGGAACTGATGTTTCATCAATCCGAGGCACGTTTTGCATGTTATGTCGAGTTGCAACTCACCTCCTAAAGCCATTCAAGGAGACAATGACAATTTGGCATGGGGGCACAAAATGACAATGGGGTGACGTAACTGATTTCTATAATCTCTGGAAGGTCCATATGGCCAATGCCCACATAACCACGGTTCCCACAATTTTCCAATAGAGGGGTTGTGAAAGTCGACCCCCTGTGCCGGATTTGCATTGTGCCTTGCTGAGGTATTTGGACTTTGTTACACTTGCATGAACCATTACCTGAGTTTGTTGAGGTGGTTACTAGTTTGTTGGAGCCACACATGCTAGTTTGTTGCAACATTTATGGGAGTTCTCTCTCTTTCCTTGACTTATTCACCTACATGTTGAGTTATTTGGATTTGTTTATGATGTGATATATTATTTTATTTTCTACACTTGAGTTTGTTTTGTCCCTTGAGGGTGTGGGATGAAGTATCATATGTCCCTACCCAATGTGACATGACATTCCTTAAAAATGTGGGAGGATGTGTAGACTTTAACTCCCTCTTCCATTTTCATTGTGTCCCTTAATGGCTTCAGGAGGCGAGTTGCAACTCGCCATAGCACCCAAACCATGCCTCAGATCGATGAAACACCAGTTTTGTGGAGATTTTACGAAACCTCCCTGAAAAATTTATCCCTTCTCTATTTATAGCGGAGGTTGTTATATATATGTGACTTCACATAAAGGGGTTGTGACAATGCAACATTCATTTTTTATATTATTTTTTTCAATAACTGAAATAGGAAAATATTATATTATATTAAAAGGTTGTAGCTAGTGGTAGTGATAATATACACAAATACTAATTCAGAGTTTTAGAGCTTAGTATTGAACAACTCTATGATACTACATATCAATTCTTACACTAGACTATAAAATAGATATTCTTTATTTTCTTGCATGTAACATGTTTGATAAAAACACCTAAAATCCTTATGACATTACAATTAACGAAAAACTTGTAAGCTTTCACTTCTTCCTAAAAAACATCTAAGAGAGGAGAGTGTTATTGTTTGATATCCATTGGTTCCTTAAGCTGATGAACCATCTCTTCTTTCTTAAATTCGAATTGTGCATAGCTGAGTCTTGACCAAGACCTTATTGTTTGATGTCAAGGAGAGAGATTCCTTTTGAATATAGAGAGCCAAATTCTGCAACATGCTACAATCATCTTCCAAACTATCAAGCCTTTATTTTTTATGAACTAGTAAATTCTTAATGGAAGCATGTTGAGAGACATAGTGGTGTTCATTCTAATGTACTTTGCATGTGATAGAGAATAGAGAAGTCCTGCTAGACTTAATATATTCCTCGTGTCTCCTTAATTACATGACATATTTTTTCTCCATAGTTGCACTATAATCACAAAATCCTACAAACCAAACCCAAATGAAAAAGACAAGACAAAAACAAGGGTCTTGACCCAATATAATGGAGGAGGATTCCATCACCTTATGCGACCACAAGGGAATAAAACCATAATAGAGCCCCTTTTATAGAATTTCCCCACAAAATATCCTGTAAAATGATGACTAAAGGATAAGCACACAAAAATATCCAACCAAAGAGAAACAGAGCTACAATATATAACCACAAACCCATGTCACATTCCTTGGAGGTTATTCCAAATTGTCTTCAATAGAACCAGATAACTAGACCCAAAATGAAGGATCCAAGTAATTGTCTTAAATGTAATCCAAAATGAAATTCACATTGACATAAAACAACCAATATCCAGGGAAAGTCACTTGAAATCCTTTACCTAGAGGTCTGACACAAAAAAATCCCCACGACAAAAGTTCCCAATTCCCTTCCTCTCATGCTACATTATCCCATAATTATAGAATTTTTCATAATATGGCATTCAATACATAGAGCCAAGGTTAAGGCTCACATGTGAGACAGGCTAGGTGTTGACCTTGATACCCTTATCCCAATACAATTGAGTTGGTATGTATGATCTTCAGCCATGTGAGCAGTAAATGTCGATTGATGTGCTTGATTTATTCATGACCTTAGGGGATATTATATAGTGAGTGCACCAAATTTTTCTCACACTCCCCTTCGATTAATTTAGTGTCATTTTTGGCCTAAAGGTCGTCTTCAGCATTGAGATCTTGCTTCACGTGGATGAAGGAGGTGTTTCTTATTGTTCTTGCCTCCTTTTTCACTTGAGAAATGACTATAGCAATATTTCTATGTACCAAAAAATATTTCCCAGGCATAGATTTAATGATTACCATGGAATGACCTAGGATGATCAATGAATTGACCTTGGATTCCTTAGCTAGAA
The DNA here is from genome assembly GCA_032191745.1 of Picea mariana. Taxonomy (NCBI): domain Eukaryota; kingdom Viridiplantae; phylum Streptophyta; class Pinopsida; order Pinales; family Pinaceae; genus Picea; species Picea mariana. Next base: position 8,409 of record JASDQU010191421.1, read on the forward strand.
CATAAGGGCATATGAATTTTCCATATTAATTGGAGTTATCCCAAGGCCCTATGCACACAATTATACTTTTTTTCCTCTCGGATCATAAAGAATCCCCCTCTCTCCTGCCACCCTTGATTTATTTTCGAAGAACCATAAAAAAACCAAAATAATATTTTTTTATTATTCTCCATTCTAAAATATCTTGGGAATCCATACAAATTTTCCACTATGGATAGTTGTTCAAAATGGGGAGTTGAAATATTATTATGAACCCCCAATGTTTATACAAATTTTATACAAACTACTTATACCATACCTCCAATGTTTTTAAATCAGTCAAAACTTTTATTCTGGAGTTGATATGTTCCACTAATAGCCTTTTTCTTATTCTAGGCCGACTAGATATTCCAACAAAATTACCTTGAGATTTATTTCCATATCATTTTCATAGTGTTTTTGTTTCTAAATGAACCTCTATAGGAAGCACCCCATGTTGAAATCCACTTTGGTTGTTGTGCATGCCAAATTGGCATGCACAATATCCATAATGGAATGGTTCATCAACACAAGGAATGGTTCATTAAAGGGATGATAACCATTACTAAGATTCCATTGATGTAGTAGCTAATTAACACTCATAGAAGTATTAGCACAAGTAATGAAAAAAAAAGTAGGAAACAAGTATCCAGCTTGCAATGAATAAAAGCACAACTCGCTGGGAAGCTTGGGCATAAAATCAAGCATGTATTGAATAATATTAAGAAATAGACACAACATGTTTTCCTTTTTATTAGTTATCCTTGTAATGTACAATGCTTGCAACCTCCAAGGGTTGTTGTTGTTACAACAATTAAAACTTAAAACCACAAAAAGAATTAAAACAACAACATCACCAAGTCCCTTTTCTTGCAAGTTACCCACTACTCTAAGTCTCGGTTGGACTCACTTTCACTGTTCAAAATAGTCGACAATGGCTCCTTTTAAAACTAGGAATTATGGTTGCCCAATTTATGCACTTTCTCCACAAATCTACCCAACAACTCTAGGTGGAATTGTGTTCTTACTCTCACCATTCTCTTCTCCTTTCCATCTCCTTCATTTCTTCTCTGTTGGAACAACCTTACAATTTTATACCCAACAATTATGAGAGTGCTACCCAAAGTGCATCTTAACAAAATGCACAACAGCCACAACTTCTATGCATGCCAAATTGGCATGTACAACAACCACAATCATTTTTGTGCATACCAATTTGGCATGTACAACAACCACATTGGCTCTCTGCATGCCAAATTGGCATGCACAACAACCACATATTTTGTGCATGCCAAATTGGCATGAACAACAACCATTTTGGCTGTTGTGCATTCCAATTTGGCATGCACAACAACCCTATTGGTTGTTGTGCATGCCAAATTGGCATGCACAACAACCCATGTGGTTGTTCTGCACATCAATTTGACATGCACAACAACCCTATTGGTTGTTGTGCATGCCAAATTGGCGTGCAAAGAAGCCACAGTGATTGTTGTGCATGCCAATTTGGCATGCACAACAACCAATAAATTGGCATGCACAACAACCACTGTGGAATGGTTCATCAAAGGGATGATAACCATTACTACGATTTCATTGATGCAATAGCTAATTAACACTACTATAGAAGTATTAGCACAAGTAATGAAGACAAAAGTAGGAAACAAGTATCCTTCTTGCACTGAAGGAAAGCACAACTCACTGGGAAGCTCGGACATAAACTCAATCATGTACTCAATAATATTAAGAAATAAACACAACGTGTTTTCCTTTTTATTAGTTATCTTTGTAATGTACAATTATTGCAACCTCCAAGGGTCGTTGTTGTTACAACAATTAAAACTTAATACCACAAAAAGAATTAAAACAACAACATCACCAAGTCCCTTTTCTTGCAAGTTACCCACTGCTCTGAGACTCGGTTGGATTCACTTTCACTGTTCAAAATAGTCGACAATGGCTCCTTTTAAAACTACGAATTATGGTTGCCCAATTTATGAACTTTCTCCACATATCTACCCAACATATCCAGGTGGAATTGTGTTCTTACTCTCACCATTCTCTTCTACTTTCCATCTCCTTCATTTCTTCTCTGTCGGAACAACCTTACGCTATTCTACCCAACAATTATGAGAGTGCTACCCAAAGTGCATGTTAACAAAATGCACAACAACCACAACTTATGTGCATGCCAAATTGGCATGCACAACAGCCACAGTGGATGTTGTGCATGCCAATTTGGCATGCACAACAACCACAGTGGATGCTCTACATGCCAATTTGGCATGCACATAAGCCAGATTTAGTCAATTGCTTTCATTTTGGTGTTGGTTCTTTTCTTCACTTTGACATTAGTTCTCGACCTTGCTCTTGGTTCATTTATAGGTCATGGATATTTTTGGCTTTGGGCCTTGGCTTTATTTATCTTTTGCACAATTGGTCAAAACAATTGTAAGTTACAACATCCATGTCACTAGTGAAATCCTTTGACATTTTAGAGGATGTTGGATGTTGGATTGGAGCACCTTTTCCTAATTCGTACAAGGCCTATAGTAAGGGTTTGAAGGTTTTTTTATCGAGGTCTCTCATTTTTTATTCCTTTTGGGTACGTCCCTACTTTTGTATCATCGTTCAGTCAACTTGGTGATTAATTAGGACCAAGGTTACCATTTACGATAGGTTTCAATAAGATAGTTATTACTATTTATGATGATGATCGTTTACCATTTTCTCACCAACTTCACCATCATATATGCCAATAAGTTCCCCTTTTAATATTGGTTATAACTCCTTAGAATGCACCCATGCCATTGACTTCTTGAGATGACGAAATTGTGCACTTATAGATTCATAATGGCAACTTTATGCTACTGTCATTTTGCCTAAAATAGGCCTTTTGAGTGCTACTTATATTGCCAAAAATAGAAGAACTCTCAGGATTTTATGCATATCCAACATTTGATATAGGAATCTCCATCTTATTTATGGAATACTCTGACATATTATAGATTAAAGAGCTTCAAAATCAAGATCCCTTAAATTTTATAATCAAAGAATGGCAAGCAATGTCACTGATAAATTATGCATGAATTGAACAACATTGTCACAATCCTTCCTAAATTCCACAACAACATTCTCATAGAAAAAAGAATATATTACACCATTTTTTAGTATCGTTCTTTCTGAAAGGGAATCAACATCATTCGAAGTGGGATCTTGACAACATTCAACTAGTAAAGTAGTAGGTCTTATTGATCTTTGCACAAGATGTTCATTTGAAACAACTGGTGTATTTTCCCTTGAAAAAAAAGGAAACAATATTTTTAGTGTAGGTGGGTTATAGTGTAAGGATAAAATATCCACAACTAGACTAAATTGGCTATGATTGGCTGAGGAATATTGCACTGAATATCTCAAACCCAATTCGTTTGATTTTGGTATTTTTAAGGGATCATCTTTTCTTTTCAAAATATTTTCTTCCTTGGAACCTTCCAACCTTTGAAAATGGTGGATAGTTTCCATAAAGAATGAAATAGCATTAGATAACAAGCCATCCACTATTGAAGGAAAATCCATTGTCTAATTTATGGCCTTGCTAGGATAATTGGAATAGCTAATTGTAGAAGAAAATAAAGGATTTGTGTTACAACTTAAGATATGACTGGGTGCGTTTCTACTTGCTGGATAATGAATTTATTTCTTTTCTCTACTATTATTGCATACAACTGATGACTCTAGATATGTTTTGCATGGACATTTAACAATTGAGTGTCTATATTCAACCTATATTGGGTGCTCCTTTTCGTATTGTTTTTAGACCTTGTATTCTTATTTTATCAAATCAATGGAGAGTGGGATCTTAGAACCTCAATATTAAATACAAGAGCAAGAGGAGAAGAAAATCACTAGTGCCTATTGTCCTTCATTACTCTTTAGAAAGATATTGTTAGTGTGTTCTTGTCTTATCTGAGTTTTAAGGATATTTTTAAGCCTCTCTCATATACCAACAAGGTATAAAGTACCAATAGTCAATATTAGTCCCCCTTTGGTTCCTTAGGACAAGTTTATATCTGAAATTTATCATATTTATGTACATTGGTCATGTCTAATTAATGGAACCCTACTTTTCTAGTTTATGAAGATGTTTGATAGTGAGAATTCAATTAATATTGATTTCTCACTTAGATTTAATGATTTAGTTTGGGATTCTATCAAGTAGTAAGACTTGATTTTTAACTACCCTATTGACTTTCTTTAGTTCCTCCTCCCCAACTCAGTTTTGTCCTACAAAGGTTTCTCTTACCATTTTAGAAAAAACACATCATATGGAAATGTTTTTTACCTTTTCCATGATCATGTCAAAGTTCACAGTATAAGAAAATAAAAGATGAACTAGAAAGATTATCCAAATTATTGGACCTCGTTATAGAGATAGTTGATTTGGCACAAATAAGGCCTACAAATAGACCATTCCTAGCATTCCTAACCATTTATTCCCCCTACTGAATAAAAAACATTGCATGATAAAGGAGCATAACTATCAATTAAAATGATGCACAAGAAGAATAAAGGGATGAATAATAGGTCGGCTACAAATAGCTAAGAGTTATGGAGTCTAATTAATGAGATGGCATGGATACTAGATTGATACAATCATCCTTATCGTATTTTTTAACAA
>JASDQU010191422.1:4149-19392 GCA_032191745.1 Picea mariana
CATGTACTATCCATATAGAATAGTGTTACCTAAAAATATATCAAAACTCATACCTTTATCCATCAAACAAACTTGGGTCCATTACCCAAACCTCGGTTCTCCAACTTCACATGGCCATAACTCTCTAACTGTGAGGAGTTATGTGATGTTCCACATACCACCAGAAATTGAACTACATGTAATATCCATATAGAATAGTTTTACCTTCAAATATATTAAAAATCATATCATTATACATAAAACAACCGTGGGTCGATTACCCAAACCTTTGTGCTACCAAAATTCACTATCGTACTTTCTCCAAGGATTGAGATCAATCACTAAGGGTTGACATCAATATAAAATATCACTCTCCAATAGTTGAAATCAATGACAATCAACAATCCATACCAACTATCCATCAACCTAAGCCAATTGTCTGACAATATCCCCCTTTGGAATTGATGGCAACACCAACATTGATGGAAACACTTAGTCATGATAACATTCATTCTTATACTCTTCATAAATGTTTCTATCTCTCCCCCTTTGACATCAATGGAAAAGGGTATCTCCCTTTAGGTCTTCTCCTGTTGACTGAACTCTCCCTGGGGATGCTCCCCCTATCTATGTGCCTTTGATTTTTCTTTGTGTTTATAAGCCTCTGATTACTCTCTTTCCCTTCATATGAATAATATCTCCCCCTTTGACAAAAGGTATCACTATGAATTCATATCTCTCATTCTTTCCTTGTGACAATCTCTCCCCTTGGAAACATGCTTATGTGCTCTCTCTCCAAGCATTTACCTTTGCATCTAATACATCTCTCCCCCTTTGTCCTATTTATGGTGATTTCTCATGTACATCTAACACATATAAGATAAGCATTCAAAAACATTTAGTTTGGAGTAGAAATTACTCCTAGTCTCTGGCGAAGATACTCAAGGGCTTCCCATGGAAGGGGTTTTGTAAAGATGTATGACACTTGTTATTTTGTTCCCACATATTCAACTTTAATGTTATTCTCTACAATCTATTCCCATAGAAAGTGATTGGAATGTGCTTCGTCTTGGAGTGTATCACCGGTTTTTTTGAGATACTGATGCCCCTTGTATTATCACAATAGATTGGAATGGGATCATCATACTCAACCTGTATATCTGTCAAAGTTTGTTTGATCCATAGAACCCGTGTACAACATGTTGTTGTTGTAATATACTCTACCTCAACTGTAGATAAGGATATTGATGATTGTTTCTTTCTTAGCCAAGATACTCAAAACTCACCCAAGTAGAATGTTGCTCCACTGGTGCTTCGTCGGTCATCAATAAAACCTGTCCAATCTGCATCTATGTAGGAAATAAGTGATAGATCCTTTCCTTTTGGATACCATAATCCAAAATCTTACATTCCTTTGAGATATCTAAAAATCTTCTTCACTGCTAATACATGTGATTCCTTTAGTGCTTCTTGAAATCGTGCCACATGTCCAACTGCCTATATTACATCTGGTCTGGATGCTATCACATATAGTAAGCTATCAATCATTGACCTATATTGCCTCTGGTCTGTAGACTTTGAATCATCATCTTTTCTCAACTTGCAACTGGTTTGCAATCTTCCATTCCAAACCTCTTTAGCATTTCTCTGATATACCTAGTTTGAGAAACAAAAATTCCTTGGTTTCTTTGACATATCTAAAGGCCCAAAAAGAAGGATAGTTCTCCAAGTAATGACATTTAAAGTTCATTCTGCATATCGTTTGCAAATTTATGGCTTAACCTGTCATTAGTACTTCCAAAACAATATCATCAACATAAATTTCAATTAATAAAATATTACCTTGGGTTACCTTGATGTAGAGGTTGTTGTCTCCTCTTCCTTTCCATAGTTCATGGGGAGTTTTGTCATTGTTGTTTCTGAGCATTACTCTATTTTGAGTGTGAACTATTGTATGCACTACATGTGTCCAAAAAATATGTGTCAATTGGGAATCCATTAGCATTGTTCAAGCCATTTCCTTTGTAATTATCATCCATTATGATAATATTCCTTTGTCTCTGAACCACTCTCTGAACCAATCTATGAATCCATGCTCTCGTCCACTATCATATATTTTTCCAAACCTGCTAAGTGTTCTTACAAATCCATCTCTGTTCATACTGTCCAAGACTCTACTTGCACAACTGTCCATAATGATGATTCATTTATCACTATACTATATTGAAGTCTTGATTAATCTATCAAAATGTACTTCTGCTAACTGATTTCTCTGAATTTGTCTTCTCAAACTCTGCAAGCTTCTCAAAGGATGGTTCTTTGGTCTGTCACAACTATCACATAGACTCACCCTATCTTATATTCATATTACTTGGGAGTCTCTAAGCCGGATGGCTCAGAAAAATTCTTGCTTTGATGTGTATTCATCATCATCTTCATTCATAGATTCATCATCATCTTCATTGTTAGATTCATTATCTCTCATAGTTCTGACTTCTTTATTTTTGTTTGTGGATTCATCTTTCACTACAATGCCTGAAATTACAATTTCCTGAACCTGTTCCTTATTTACATGTCCTTCCTTTCTTTCAGTTATTTTCCAAACCTTTATGTATCTCACATTTTTTTTTTCTATGTATAATTTTCTTCATCTCGTTTTATTGTCATTCTTGCAATCTGTGGTACTTGGTCTTTGTTCACCTGTTCTTCATGTTTTCTTATCCATACTTTCCTATATCTAATATCAATATTCTCTTTCATGGAGGTAACGATCATGCTTCCACAATAACTAGCTATGTGTCCATAGTTACGACATTTGTAACAGTCAATGTTACTATGCGACCACATAGGCACTTCTTGCTTGAACATTTCTTTTATAATCCCTGCAATCTGTAACCTTATTTCCAAAGTTAGTACAATAAAAACAATGACCATAAAAAAAATTTGCATACCTGGGAGTGAATGATCTTCTTTGTGGCATAGTCCTTTTGAATTTTTTCCTTTACTGATCATGATCATGATTGAACCTTATTTTTGGCTGGAACATGCATGGTATTCTTGAATATGTATCTTCAATAGTTTTCTTAGATTTTGGTTGACCATGATTCCTTCCTTTGAGTATTTCTGCATAAATATTTCTATTTTCTTCATTCTTATTTTCTAGCAACCTAGAGTGCTTCTCTTCATTGTCTATAACTAGTCTGGATGTTTCTGTCTCTTCAACCTTCTTGTTGAGCTGGACAATTTTACTTCTCAATGTGACAACTTCTTATTCAAGCTTCTCAACCTCTTCTTATTTATTCATTATCTAAGACTTCATGACTTCTTATGTTCTTTTCGCTTCTTCAAGGTAAAATTTTAATGTGATTATTTCTTCTTCAAGTCCTTTCTCTTCTTGACCAAACTCTACCTCAAGTTTGTTTAGATTGTTAGTTCTTTCCTTAAGATGATCTGTCAATATATTTTCTCTCATTTCTGCTTCTTCCTTTTGTGTTGTTATGTTGGTTTCCAAACACTTCTTTTGATATTCAATATTTTCTTTGATCTTTCTGGCTTCTTCTAGCCAAGTTTTTAAGTTCTCAATGACCTGTTGGGATTCTTTGGTGATTATGTACTCTTCATCTTCTAAATTTGCTTGACATGGTGAATACAATTCTTCTTGATTTGTATCTACATCTTCTTTGACATTTTCTGAATCTGTGATGGGTGAAGAAATTATGTCATGTAACTTTTCCCAAATTTCTTTTGTTGATGAACATTTACCAACCTTTTCTCTTACCAGATTAGGTAATCCTTCCCAGATGAAATCTATTAGAAAAAAAGGATTACAGAGAAATAAAATAAAACAAATGCGGCAACAAAACACAGAAGATACACAATAGAATAGAGACACAGATTTACGTGGTTCACCCAGTGTGGGCTACATCCACTAGAGAAATTGCCAGGTCCTTCCTTTATTATTATCCAACAAATGAAGGGATACAACCTACAAAAAAAACCATTGTAACTTCCTCTGATTTATCTCACAGTCTCTTATCTCATAAAATCATCTTTTCCATGATGCATAGCCGCAATACATTTCCCTCTTAAAAGAGGGTTGCCTTCTAGGGAAACAAACTCTAACATAATTTATACCATTAGATCTATGACCTTATAATGAATGGTCCAGATTTACAATGAAATTACAATATACATTTATAAGGCAATTTTTCCTTCTAGGGCTTCACCCCCGAACCCTCGCTGGGGGCCCACTTGCCCTCGGACCCCGTAGAGGGGGTACCCCCTCTCCACACTCCCTTGCATGGAAGAGTGTAAATACTTCTGGGGTGTAAATTCTTCATGGGGTATAAACACGTCTGAAAAACACAAGACCTCTGAATCAGGAAGATAATCAGGCTCCACAACCAATAATCTCCCACTTGGAGATTGATCTCAACAACTCTACTGTTGTTGTATACACCGGACTTTCAACCTTCTTGGACCTGGAAAATTTATCATCTTGATCTTCGTTCTTGAAGACCAACGCAAACTAAGCAGGAACTTAGTTTCTCTCTAGTTACTCCCTTTGTTAACATGTCTACAGGATTCTGCCTAGTGTGTATCTTTTCCAAATTCATATGTCCATCTTCCAAGGCAGATCGTATGAAGTGGTACCTCAACTATATATGCTTATTATTCGAATGGAAGGCTGAGTTATTTGCAATATGAATTGCACTCTCACTGTGACAATACAACCTGTTATTCTCCTCCTTATTTCCCAATTCAACCATAAACCTTTGTAACCAAATAATCTATTTACTAGCCTCTGTAGCAGCAACATACTCTTCCTCTATTCTTGAAAATACAACAACCTTTTTTAGTTTTGAAATCCAACTTATTTTTGTTCCACCTATAGTAAAAGCATACCCTGTGGTTCTCCTCCTGTTGTCTTTATCACCTGCCATATCTGAATCAACATATCCATTTAGAAAAGTGTATGAACCTCCAAAACATAATGCATGAGTAGCAGTACCTCTCAAATGCCTGAGAATCCACTTTACTTCCTCCTAATGTTATTTACCTAGATTGTTCTTATACCTTCTCACAACTCCCACTGCATGTGCAATATCTGGTCTTGTGCAAACCATTGCATACATCAAGTTTCCAACTGTTGATGAATAAGGGACCCTAGACAAGTATTCTATCTCCTCCTGTGTCTTGGGACACATTTCCTTAGTTAATTTGAAATGTCTAGCCAAAGGTGTATTAAATTGTTTTTCATTCTACATTCTAAACCTCTCCAACACCTTCTCTGTGTACTCACCCTGAGACAATGTCAATTTGTGATTTTTTCTATCTCTTGTTATTATCATGCCAAGGATTTTCTTTGCAACACCGAAATCCTTCATCGCAAATGAATTGGATAATTTCTTCTTGAGCACATTTATATCCTGCATATTAGACCTTGCAACAATCATGTCATTTACATACAATAGCATGATAATATAGCTTCCATTTTCTATCCTTTTAAAATAAACAAAGTGATCAGAATGGCATCTACTATAACCCTGTTCTATCATAAATCTGTCAGACTTCAAATACCACTGCCTTGGAGCTTTCTTTAGGCCATACAAACTCTTCTTCAACCTGCATACCAAATTCTCCTTCTCTNGCTGCTACATATAAATCTCTTCCTCCAAATCCCCATGGAGAAAAGTTGTTTTTACATCTAACTGTTCAATATGCAAATCTTCTACTGCCACAAGACTTAAAATAGTCCTAATTGAAGTCATTTTAACAAAAAGAGAAAATATTTCATCAAAATCTATACCTTTCTTTTGTGCAAACCCCTTTACAACAAGTCTAGCCTTGTACCACTTTATTGCTCCATCTTCTTCCTTCAACTTGTAAACCCATTTATTCTGCAATGATCTTTTTCCGGTAGGCAATTGAACTAAGTCCCAAGTATGGTTATTTACCAAGGAATCCATTTCCTCTTTCATGCCTTGCTCCCACTTGTTTTTGGTGTCTACCCACATTACCTCTTCATAACATTCTGGTTCACCAGAATCAGTCAACAATAAATAATACAATGAAGGAGAGTATCATTCAGGAGGTATACTTAACCTGGTAGATTTTCTAACAACACTTTCAGGTGTTTGAGGTACTTGCTTCTTCTGTTGTTGTACATTTTGATGTTCTGGTTCCTTTGGAATTTCTTTTTCAGTGATCTCATCAAGCACTGTGTATTCTTGTTTTTATTTTTCCTGTTTCTTTCCCTACAACTGATCTTTGTACATGACCTTCTCATTGAATATGACATCTCTACTCCTAATGATTTTTTTATTTTCATAATATCATAAGCGAAAACCAAAATCATTAACACTGTATCCAATAAAGGTGCACTTCTTGGATTTTTCCTCAAGCTTTGTTCTATTTTCTTTATCAATATGGACAAATGCTTCACAATCGAAAGTTTTAAAAAAAAATAGTTTACTTTTTTCCCTGTCCATTCCTCCTCTGGAATTCTACCATCCAAAGAGCTTGAAGGTCCTCTGCTTATTAATTAAACAAAAGTATCTACATCATCTGCCCAGAACTATAAGGGAAAACTAACATGCAATCTCATACTCCTTGCACGCTCCATGATTGTTCTGTTCATCCTTTCTGACACACCATTTTCTTGTGGTGTTCTCAGAACTATATTCTCTCTACGAATCCCATGGTATGAACATTAATCATAAAACTCCTTGCTGAAATATTCACCTCCATTATTTGATCTGAGAAACTTCAAAATTTTTCCTGTCTCATTCTCAACCAAAGATTTCCATTTCTTAAAAGTATAAAAAACATCAGATTTTTGTCGAATGCAATAATTCCAAGTTTTTCTATTTGGATCATCAATAAAATGAACATAATAATGAGAGCCACCAAGAGATGATACCTGAGTTGGTCCCCATACATCTGTATGCAGAAGCTCTAACCTTTCATTCTTCTTTTCTTTTTCGACTCTGAGAAATCTGACTCTCTTTTGTTTTCCATAAACACAATGCTCATAGAAGTCCAAATCAATTTGTTTAAGATCTGGCAACAAATTTATTTTGTGAAGTATCTGCATTCCCTTCTCACTCATTTGTCCCAGCCTATGATGCCACAGTGTTGTATCCACTCCTGTAGAAGCTAAAGATATAAAAGAGTCAATATTACTAGTACATAAATACAATGTACCTACCTTCTCTCCTTTTGCTATCACCAATGATCCTTTGATGACCTTCCACATCTTATCTGTAAATATGGATATACAACCTTCACTTGCCAATTTCCCTATTGAAATTAGATTTTTCCTTAAATCTGGAAAATGACTTACCTCTTTCAACAACCATTGGTTTCCATTGCATTGCTTTATTTTTACCTTTCTCATTCCAACAATTTTGCATGGTGCATCATCACCCAAATGAACCTGTCCAAAATTACCTTGAACATAATCTAGAAAATGATTTCTATGGTGTGTGGCATGAAATGAAGCCCCTGGATCTACTACCCAAGACTCAAAAATATTATCTACAGAAAGAATCAAAGCATCTTGTAACACATCACCTATTACAATTGCTTCCCGATTTCTTTTATGTTGTCCATCTCTTTGTTTCTTTAGAGTTCTGCAGTCTTTCTTCAAATGTCCTTTCTTCCCACCATTGTAGCACTCTATCTTTCCAAGCCTAGATTTGGATCTGCCCTTCCTAGAATTCTTGCGGTTCCCTGATCCCTTTCCTCTATCCTTTTGTCTTCCCCTGTTCTCCATGTTCAACGCATTACGTGATGTCTCATCTGTGCTTTTCTGTCACATTTCCTCACTAAGGATAACACCAACAACATCATCAAATTTTAAAGTATTTGAACCAGAGATAGAGTTACTTACAACCATGACCAAGTCATTCCATCTTTTTCGCAATGAGCACAAGATTAGAAGATCCCTATACTCATCATCAAAGTCTACTTTTACACAACTTAGTTGATTAGTAACCCTATTAAATTCATTTAAATGATCTACAACAAACCCACCTTTTGACATCTTCATATTAAATAATCTCTTCATTAGAAATACCTTATTGGACGGCGAGGTTTTTCCATATAGTTTATCCAACGCATCCATCAAATCCTTCATTGTCTTTTCTTTCGAAATATTGAAAGCCACTGATGTTGTCAAGCTCAGCCTTATCGTTCCTAGAGACTTTCTGTCAAGAATCTCCCATTCTTCGTCCTTCATGGTTGTTGGCTTATTTTCTACTCCACCCAATGGTAGGAATAGATCCTTCTGATATAAATAATATTCCATTTGCATCTTCCGTAACTGGTAGTTTTGGCCATTAAATTTCTCAACCCTAAACTTTTCATCTTCCGACATGGTTCCCACTCGAACCAAGAACCCTCTTTTCCTACGAGTTACCTTTCACTCTGATACTAGTTGTTAGAAAAATAGGATCACGGAGCAATAAAATGAAACAAATGCAGAAACAAAACACAGAAGATACACAATACAATAGAGACACAGATCTACATGGTTCATCCAGTGTGGGCTACATCCACCAAAGAAATTGCTAGGTCCTTCCTTTATTATTATCCAGCAAATGAAGGGATACAACCTATAGAAAAACCCACTGTAACTTCATCTTTTTTCTCTCACTGTCTCCTATCTCATAGAATCATATTCGTCATGATGCATAGTCGTAATACATTTCCCTCATAACAGAGGGTTTCCTTCTAGGAAAAAAAACCCTAACATAATTTATACCATTAGATATGCGACCTTATAATGAATGGTCTAGATTTACAATGAAATTACAATATACATTTACAAGAAAAAATTTCCTTCGGAGGCTCGCTTGCCCCGAACCCCCCAGTCGGGGGGACAGCCCCCCTAGACCCTATAGAGAGGGAACCCCTCCTCTGCACTCCCCCGCGTGGAAGAGTGTACATACTTCTGGGGTGTAAAGTCTTCATGGGGTATAAAAATGGCTGAAAAACACAAGACCTCTGAATCAAGAAGATAATCAGGCTCCACAACCAACAAAATCCATTGCTATTTTTTTATTCTTCCTCAATTCCTTCTTGGTTGCAGTTTTTTCCCTTTTTGAACTATCATATCCTATAACAATTGATAGCCAAATATAATGTCCATGTGCCTATAAAAATGCTTTCCTCCTTATGCTCCACATCTCATACTTAAACCCATTATGACCATTAAACATTGGTACTCCATTATTAGAATAATCCATGATCTCCTTCCATTGGTTAAATTGTTTCCTGAAGGAACCGACTTTGATTCCAATTGTTTGATTACTTTGGGGGGTGGGGGGGTGGGGGTGAATCGGTAATAGATCAATTTAATCCTTTTTAATCATACAATCCAAGTGTTATATCAATGTAGCATTATCATCCAATAACTGTAGAGTAAATAAGTAATGAACAAATGAACAATCATACACATACACATTACACCATTGTTTTACGTGGAAACCCAAAGAGGGAGAAGACCACATAATGATTTTTCTTATATGTCTTGAAGAATTACATTCATTGGAAGCAACAACTTTCTTTTTTTTCCAGCTTCAACTGGAAGGAGGCTCCAACCCCCTAGTTTCTCAAGCTACAACCTAAGGGAAGCTCCAACTCCCCAATTCTCTGGCTACAAACCCTTATGTTCTTTGGCTACAACCAAAGGGTGGCCACAGCCACCTATTATTTCCCCATCCAACCTCCCTCACATATAAGTAGAATGATGGAACCACAGTCACACTATCACTATGAGATATATTGTTGTAACCATGTACCAATCACCCTATAATCAACCTGTACCATAAACAAGTGCATCAACCATGCACCAACCTATACCTCAACCTGTAAGCAACCTATACCATAAACTAGTGTATCAACCATGCACCGAATTGTATAAATAATGTACCATGAATAAGTGCATCAACCATGCACGAAACCTATACAAAAATTGTACCATGAACAAGTGCATCAACCATGCACCAAACCTGTCACAACAACCTATCCAAAAAACCTATCACAACAACATGTCTCATCAATCTTATCAACCAAATCAGATCTACTCACAAAGATCAATCACCAAGAAAAATCTCAAAGATATGCATCAACCAACCATAACACAACAACTCATAATCATCACCCAGATCAATATGTATTTCTAATAATATACCAATACAAGTATGCTACATCATCCATAAACCATGTGTAAACAATACTACTAACAAGTTACTCCAACCATGTACCAAGTATGTACCAATCATGTATCAACTACTCATCAACTATGACTCATCAAGATGTACCAACATCATCAACTATACACCTCATGTATGTGCCAACTCATTAACTACTTGTCTCAACCATGTACCCCACATGTACCTCAACCAAAATCCCTCATCAATTTCATAATCCAAATCTGATTTGTAACTCTGTAATAGACCTAGTGTATATGATCACATACCTGAAAATATTCCTTAACTTTAACAACAAGAGACTATCATTTTCATCAAACTTTTCTTTATTCTCACATGACTAGTTTTGGATTAGTCAACAACCCTAACTTGAAATAGTCATAACTATGTACCTGTAATGAATAAAGATCTGAAAATAGTGCACAATGTTCTTCAAAGTGTTTTATGGAATTCCTCTAGGTGTCACTACTTGGAACCTCTTAGAAAAGGAGTTATAGAAAAAATGGCATACCTTGTTGAATTCTGGCTTATTCTAGAGAGCGAACTTGTAGAGCGTGCCCTGAACGAAATATTTGTTGTATGGATATGAATATTTTACATAGAATAATACAGACTGTACTATAACAAGCACTTTTTTTCTTACTTAATTTGGATCTATTATGAACAAGTAATGACGTTTTTATCTGAAACACATGTTTTAGACTAGTTTCAGGACTAACCACAAACCCTATTTTCGACGGAGTGTAACTCCAAAAATACAACGACCCACAAGCTGAAATTTGTACCACAACTACTTGGATATTTTTTCTCAATGGCCTATCAATTTCATGGTCTGAGTCATTCTAGAAAAAACAATTATTGCAAAAATGGTGAGATGACCTGTAAATAACATACCTTAGAAAGCATTATCAAAAGAATTTATCCTCCCTTGAATTTCGACCTTCTTTACTTGACCTTCTCTCTGAAATTCGGATTAGATATCCTTTGGTTACCTTAGTAACCTATAGATATTCAATATGCTCAAGTGCGATAAAGAATTAGAGAGCCTTGCCTCTTATTTATACTTTCATGTAGCTTCCTCATGGGGTTACCTTTTAACCATCTTAACCCACTTTCCTCATTTTAGGGTTAACCAACTTCTAACCACTTGTCTAATTAGTAATTTGTCTATTAAATTTATTATTTAAATAAAAAAAATTGTATCCATTTTGACTTATAGTACACTCATCACTTCACTTTACCTCAAGGGGTTACCTTCTAACCATCTTAAACCACTTTCCTTATTTTAGGGCTAACCCACTTCTAACCACTTGTCAACATAGTAATTTCTCCATTAACTTTATTATTTAAATAATTTATTTTGTATTCACTTTGAATTGTAGTACATTCATCAATTCACTTTATTATTTAACTTCTAAAAATCTCTTAAACCACTTGGACTACTTTGACCTTTTGGGGCTTAAAGATGACTCATGAGGGTTCTCCAACTTCACATGGCCATAATTCTCTAATCGTGAGGAGTTATGTGACATTCCACATACCATTGGAAATGGAGTGACATGTATTATCCATATAGAATAGTATTACCTAAAAATATATCAAAAATCATACTTTTATCCATCAAACAAACTTGGGTCCATTACCCAAATCTGAGTTCTCCAACTTCACATGGACACAACTCTCTAACCGTGAGGAGTTATGTGATGTTCCACATACCACTGGAATGGAATAACACGCACTATGCAGAGAGAATAGTTGTACCTTAAAATATATTAAAACTCATACCATTATACATGAAACAACCTTGGGTCCATTACCCAAACCTTTGTGGTACCAGAAGTCGCTATCAGACTTTCTCCAAGGGTTGACATAAATCACTAAGGGTTGACATCAATGAAAACCAAAAATCCATCAACCTAAGACAATTATCTGACAATGCTTATATAGAGAAGAAATTCATTACTGTATTAAGTGAATAGAAAGTGGAGAATAAAACCCATGCCTTGATGTTGCAAGGTCCCCTTTCAATGGATCTTTTCTCCAACACACACCTTTGATCCAATTACTTGAATGAAGATGATCCACAATCTAAATTGAAGAACTAAAGCAAAGCTCTCAAGCATAATCTGAAGTAGAACTGTTATACAAATCTTAGCCTATTCAACCTTAGCCTTTTCCATGAGAGATACCTCATTATATAGTGTGAAAGAGAGATGGATGAGGATATTAGGATGATACCACCAAATCAAAGAAGTGAGTAAGATCCAAAGCGGAGGCCACCTCATCTTCTAGAAGATCCCTTTCTATAACATTCATGAAATTTGATTATTCCCATGCTTTAAGCATTGTCGCACCCTATGCACAAGTAGCCTACCACGACATCAGAGTCCAGGTTTAGGGCGGAGTGCGAAAATTAGGAATCATCACACCCCATGAACATAATAGGGTGCGATGACCTTCCTTTATATAGTTTTTGACAGAGAAAATAAAATCACTTTTTCCATGGAGAAAGTCTCTTTTAATATTTTTAGGGAACATGAACACATCTTGTCAGGTGATCACCGAGGTGACCAAAATAATGTTTAACAGTATTTCCCTATGACGAGGAGATTCTCGAGTCATTGTCTTGTCTAGACAGACCCTGGAATGATCTTCATCATAGATCTTACTTTCTTCCAGAATTGAGGAGAATAGAAGAAGGAGAATTTATTTAGACCGTGAATGGAGATAAGTCTTGTCATATCAATCCTCTGGTTGTGCACCAAGTTTATGCCAAGGATAACATGGAAATTATTGCTACAACGATCCCAATATATATCTCCAGAACCCCTAACATTGTGGAGAATGTTTTCGTTGGAGTGGACTACTCCCTCGAAGAGATTTTAACTTATATTGAGTTATTTAAGGAATTCTGCGACGTTTTTGCCTGGTCTTATGAGGAAATTCCAGGCACTGACCCAAGAATTGTTGAACATGAAATAACCACTTATCCTGATGCCGAGCTGGTTCGACAGAATCTTCATCCGGTAAATCCTTGAAAAGTGGCAACAATTAAGGCCGAAGTAGAAAAAATGCATAAATCTGGTTTTATCTACCCCGTGTAGTTGACGGAATGGGTGTCAAACCCGGTTCTGGTTAACAAAAAATAGGGTATGAATTGCATGTGCATGGACTTCCATGATTTGAATAAGGCTTGTATGAAAGATAATTTTCCCACCGCGTTTATTGATCAGATTGTCAATGAACGCGCTGGCTGCGAGGTCTTTTCATTCATGGATGGTTTCTCGGGATACAACCAGATTCAGATCAAACCTGAAGCCCAACATAAAACATCTTTTATTTGTCCTTGGGGCATGTTCACATATCGTAAGATTCCTTTTGGCCTGAACAATGCTAGAGACACTTTTCAATGGGCCATGTCGTTTTCTTTTCACAACCTTAGACATATATTGGAGTCATATCTTGATGATCTAGCATCACGCTCTTGCAAGAGATCTGATCATCTCGCTCATCTTCGACTAATGTTTGAGATATGCCACTACTATCGGATTCTCTTGAATACTAACAAGTGCAGTTTCTACGTGACGTCAGGTCGTCTCTTAGGTTTCATTGTTTCGATAACAAGGGTCATGGTTGACCCTCTCAATTTTGAGGTGATAGTTTAGTTGCCTCCCCCATGCATGATACCCCAGCTTTAGAGATTATAGGGGAAAGTGAACTTTATTCAGCGTTTTGTCATGAATTACGCCGAGATCACTGAAGGGTTTATGCGCCTATTGAAAAAGGGAGTCCCATTTTGTTGGGATGAAGTCACTCAGTGCTTCTTTGAAGTGTTAAAATGTGCCCTGATGTCTACCTCTGTTTTCTAGCCTCCTGATTATAACAAAGATTTCTTGTAGTACTTGGTTGTTGCAGAGTCGACCATCGGAATGGTCTTGGTTCAAGAGGATGATTTGTTTGAGGAGCACGTTATATATTACCTTATCCAAGGCCTAGTTGGGACATAACTCAACTATTCTCACATTGAGAAGATTGCTTTGGCAGTAGTGCATCTTGTCCAATGGTTCTGTCACTATATTTTGCTTCGCAAGACCACCGTCATTTCTATTGTGAACCTATTTCAATATTTGTCAATGTAGAAATTTCAATACAAACGATGTATTTCCTGGATTCTCCTGATCTAACAATTATATGCCACTTTTAAATACATAATTGCTTCTACAAATATTCTTGCAGAATTTAAAACATGATCACCAATTGCAATATCAAGAAGAATGATCAATCAAACATAACACGTAAGTTTTTACCAGGAAAGAATAAAGCTAAAAAACCCACTATCATATATTATGTTTATATCATGGATCATGAAACAATATCGTACAAAAATCTAATCCAAGATCTCTCAGTACAATATACAATTGTCTCACACTGTCATGCAAAAATTGACAAATTCATGTACCAATTTACTATCTTCAGACAACCTGCCTCCTATGTGCAATCCTTGCTAATGGAAAAACTGCAAATGAATTTGAATTCCTCTTTCCTAGGCTGCACATTCGTCATGGGAATATCCGTTGTGTGTGTGATTTCATGAGTGCACTTCACTCAAATCACAACTGATAACCAAACTATCCCTTTCACCTGTTATCTCAACTAGGTCTCCACTGGATCTGACATGCATGTAGTTAACAATGGTAAATATTCAGTTGCATGCAAGATCATTGATTGTGAATTAATTAATAATTAATTCACTGATCTCTCACTAGTGTAAGTTCAGTTACAACTAGTACAACTGATCTTAACTCACTTAACTGAGTTAAACTACTTCACAACTCACATAACTACACATCCAACTCTGTTACAACTTCGAATCACTCAGTTAAAACTAATTCGACTTGGATGTCCCACCAGTCAACCTTTGAACTCAAATTTCCTATAGCTAACTGATTTTCCATTTCAGTTAACTATTTTCAAGTAATTATGAGATAATAGATTAATATTTATTGTCCAATTTATTTAAGGGAAAAATAAATTAGACACACATTTC
>JASDQU010191423.1:0-10190 GCA_032191745.1 Picea mariana
CAGAGATTTACCCTGGAAACCCAACCAGGAAAACCAACAACCTGTTTTAGAGCCGCACCTATAATTCTATTCATCATCCAAATTCATTATTTACAATACAATTTATAGGATCTCGTGGCATCCAAAAAACCCCTAGTCCAGTGACTTGGATTAGATTACAACCTTAATTCCTTAACTGGAATAAAAAAACCATGGGTTGAAATGCCATGGCCACTAAACCACCAAAGGCGAAAAA
Organism: Picea mariana; assembly: GCA_032191745.1. Taxonomy (NCBI): domain Eukaryota; kingdom Viridiplantae; phylum Streptophyta; class Pinopsida; order Pinales; family Pinaceae; genus Picea; species Picea mariana. The sequence continues at coordinate 236 of JASDQU010191423.1, forward strand.
AAAACTACCCCTGCCAAAAGGCGAAAGACCGCCCAAAAATTTGGCAAATAAACCCCCCATTTTTTTTTATAGGGGCTCTGCCCTCAAAACCCCTAATAGGGGGACCCACAATTGTGCAAAGAATATAACACATACCCAACATTCTCCCACTTGTCATTTTCTTTTCATACAATGGTCATAGGATTTCATGATCAACAATATAGGGTAGAAATTCCCATTGATTCTCTACACCAAGATAGCTTCTCAATGCTCATAGATTTTGTTAATGAATATGCAACATTCTCTGAAGTGTCCACCTTCACCAATGGACCTTCTTCTCTTCAACCATGACTTTGAAAAAATGATACTGAACATCAATATGCCTTGTCTTAGAATGATAAGTTGGGTTCCTCACTAGGAATATTACACTCTAATTGTCACAATATATCCTTACAACTTGTTGTACCAACCCAATACCTGAACACAATCTTTGTAACCATACTGCTTCCTTGCTTGCATGAGTGGCTTCCATGTATTCGGATTATGTAGTTGAGAGTGCCACTACATACTGTTTTTTTCTCATCCAACTGATTGCTCCAAATAGGTTAAACACATACCTACTTGTATATCTCTAGCTCAATCTACATCTAACAAAGGCATGTATGTCCAACACTCTTTCCAATCCTAGTCTTCCTTGGTAACACAATCCATAAGTAGGAGTTCCACAAAAATACCTAAAAACCCTCTTTATTGCTTCCCAATTCTACTTCCCTAATTCTGACATATACATACTCAAAACTCCCATTGCATGTGCAATTTCCGGTCTAGTACAAAACATTGCATACATCAAACTCCCACCTCACTAGCATATAGAACATGGGACATGCCCTCTTCTTCTTCTTGTGTCTTCATAGAATGATGTACAAATAACTTTACACCTACAAGAATAGGGACCTTGACAAGTTTACATTCCTGCATATCAAACCTTCGCAATATTGACTCAACATATTTTCTCTAGTTCAACTAGAGTTTCCTGTTTGCTTGATTTCTTTTAATTTCCATGCCCAAAATAAAATTTGCAGCACCAATATATTTCATGTCAAATTTAGAGGACAAATGAATTTTCACATACTGGATAATTTTCTTATTTTTTCCTATCAGCAACATATCGTCCACATACAAGACCAAATAAATACGATCACCTACGAATTTGAAATACACACAATGATTGAATTTTCTTCTTGTGAAGCCAAGTCCCAATATATAAGTATCAAATTTTTGATACCACATCCTTGGTGATTTCTTTAACCCATACAGGGACTTTTTCATCCTGCATACCAGCTCCATTTTCCCCTTCACTACAAAGCCTTCTAATTGCTTCATGTAGATTTCTTATTTGAGATCCACATGTAGGAATTATGTCTTCGCACCCACCTGTTCTAATTCAAAATCAAAAGCAACAACAATAGATACAAGAAATCTAATAGAATTTAACTTGGAAATAGGAGAACGAATTTCACCAAAGTCAATTCCCTCTACTTGGGAATAACCTTTTGCTACTAATCGAGCTTTTTATTTCTCCACTTTGCCTTTTGCATTTAACTTGTTCTTAAACACCCATTTGTTTCCAATGGGATTTATTCAAGTCAGCAACTCCACTAGATCCCAAGCCTCATTCTTGTCCAAGGCTTCCATTTCTTCAACCATGTCCCTTTTCTAGTGTTTTCCATCCTCTGAATCCACTGCCTCCCTAACATTTCTAGGATCATCATCAATAATAAACAAAGCAAAATTTGAACAGAAATTAGGTGGATTATACATTTTCGGTTTCCTTCTTTCCTGAACTGATATTCTCAATACCAGAGTATGAGGATCTTCTTCTTATTTTTGTTCTTCTATAGAGTCGAAGTCATTATCATTTAATTCAAACTCTATTTTCTTTGGTTCTTCCTCCCTTGGTAGGAATTCCCGTTTGAAAAAATACTTTATTTCTGTAAATACCACATCTCGGCTATACACTGTCTTTGTTGGCAACAAGCTGAAGTGGGAAAGAAAGCATGCACAAATAAGAATGACAACTGGAAGAGAAATCGTGTGAAATAAAGCGTGCATGAGAAAAGCGACAACTGGCAAGAAGCACAGCACGCGTGCATGCAAGAAGGAGGCGACAACTGGAAGGAAGCAACGAACGCATGCAGAGAAGGAAGACCTAACGACAATAGGGTTAGGGTTTTTGTAAGGTTTTTGTGTAAATGGATGAAGAGCCCGATAGATATAAATATAAATACGAAGGTATCATATAAGAGTTTAGAGAGGTTCGCTGAGGTTGAGATTTACTACTGTTGTAGAGTTGAGATTGTTTCTATGTAATGTTTTTGATTAGATGTACTATTTTTGTAAAACAAGTGAGCTAAGTGGAAGAGAAAAGGTAGATCTCGAGGATTAGATCGCAGGCCGAGGAGCCTGGTGCAATCTAGTTCGCCTCATAGAGATCTTACCCATCTGAGGAGAGTTGTAAGTGCGAGGCACGAAAATTGCAGAACCGCCATAATAAGAGATCCAAGAGCCAAATCTTTGTGGACGTAGCCCAGGAGGGGGTGAACCACGGTAATACTTGTGTATTGTGATGAATACATGCATATATTTGTTATATTTTTAGTAGTTAAATGATGTATGCAATGAATGAATGAGTTATTATATTGCTTGGGCAATTGTTGTGGGAATATAACGAAAATATACCACGGAGGTTAAACTATAAAAGACGATAATAGTAGTTCATAATACAAATCATAATTAAGGGTTCAAAATATAGATCCCCTATCTCATGCTTAATCCTAGGCTATAAACACCCAAGTCTTACAACCACCCATTTAAAGCTATCTCAGGTGAGACTACGCAGTGCGCTCTGTGTACTGTGTTGCCTTCTAGTTTACCAAAAGGGCCGATAGTTTTAGGCTTTGTTGGTACCCTTAAATATATGAAACTTGGGTCTACGATGCAGGTAGTAGAGAGAGGCCACACATCTTAACCAACAAATGGTTCGGTTTCCGTTGTAAGAGGAACAAGAGAGGACTGAGTAGAAGAGATAGAATGCATGAGAAAAGAATGAGTGAAACCAGAAGACCGCTCAACCACTAGAAGGGAATGTTGAGACCATGGAACCCCACGAAAGCAGAAATCAAAGGTTGGTTGAGAACTAAAAAACTAGAGTTTGCCCTGAAGGATAATAGAAACCCTAGCCTCACACCTCACAAATATATGTATAAATACGTGTTTATGGATTTACACAAAGTCTTTTTCTGTGATTTTCCCCACCTATTGCAGGAGTGGATACTAAGGTTGAAATATAACCACACGGCGAATCGGATCCGACAACTAGATTGGACCCCAGTACAGATTGAGCAGTTACAACAGGTGAACAACAAATTCACCCGTGTAGTCAACTTTTGGCTCGATAGTATTGTGGCAGGATTCATCATAGAGTTTGCAGTTGACACAACAAAGTCATACAGCACAACAGAACAGGAATTTCTACGCGGACCTCGTGGAAGGTACATTCGATAATTGTATACTTCTATTAAAATACTGCTATATAATAAAGGTGCAATGACAATGGAAGCATACAACTAGACTTCCCTGCATGCATGGGGGAAGGGGGGAAGCACTAACAGAGGAAGGATAAATGGTTGAAGGTGAGGATAAAGGCAAGAAGAAGAAGGAATTATTGGACCCGATCTTAATGGATGACGACCAACTTAAGTGGATCTTGGCGTCACCAGGAACTACGCATAGTGGAGTACCCTACCAATATAAGGTCAACACCAAGAAAAGAGTCGTAGATGCGAGGGAGGGCTTGGAAAGCGATGAAGAAGAGGTAGAGGATATCTGGGCTGTGGAGCAGATTGCTGAAATCCTATGCACAACCTATGAGAGGAAAATAAGAGGGCCAAGAACATGAGGATAAGATATCCATCCTTTCCATATTAATGTCAGTATGGAACCCATAAACCCATGTGCAACCAATACACCAAAGATAACACCACCATTTAGAGGAGGAAGTCCGATAGCAAGAAGCACATCTACCACAGGAGAAACAACTGGAGGAGCCAGTTCAGGCAGTACTAGTCAAGTATCTACACCGCGCGACAGAGGTAGCAATTCAATATTTAGAATGGCAGGACATGACCCCACGATCAGATTACCAAAATTTCAAGGAGAAGCAACAGAAGACCCTGAGAAGCATTTGTTTATTTGTGCAAATATCCGGGAGACAAAACAGATCACTGATGAATATACCAAACTTGCGCAGCTAGCGATCACATTGAGAAACCGCACACTAGACTGGTACATGAGTCTAGACACGAAAAGTGCCCCTGGGATGATGAGGACACTAGAAGACATTAAGAAGCTATTGATTAACGAGTTCTAGAAGCCGAGCTCAGAGGATCAGTACATGAAAGAAATGATCGAGATCAGACAGAAACCAAGAGAGTTTGTATGGGAGATTGACCAGAGATTCAAGTGATTGAAGGGGAAGTTAAAATACCTTATGATCAAGATGCAGCACCGACACATGTTTTTCAACTCACTACTCCCACACCTAAAATATCCTTTACAACAACAAAAGTTTCAGACACAGACTGAGGCTCTACAGGAAGCCTTGCAGTTGGAAGAGAATCAGTACTAGCAGATAGACCCAACTATTGAAGAATTGAAGGAGAATTTGAAGAACCTAACATTTTAGTTGAATCAGAACAAGAACAAGGACAAACAAGAAGTCGTTTGGTGCACCACATGCAGGATGAAAGGACACCACAAGAATGAATGTCCAACATTCACGCAGTATATGGCAACATGCATGCCAAACCTGCTACCACAAGGAGGATTATGGTGCGAAATATGCAAGAAACCGGGTCACGACCCTTATCACTGCACGATGATGTAGAAGTACCAGACAGTTCCAAAGAATTCTTATTGCACCTTTTGTAAGTCAGTCGACCACGATGACAAAGATTGCAGAACTATGGAGCTGATGCGGGAAAGAACATCAGACGCATACAGAGTATAGGCCGAAATGATGACTGGGCAAACAATGCCACAGTTTAATCAAGCCCCAACTCCATACAACACTGCACAGTAGCACTACAACACTGTGCAACAACCATATAACAACACACAGCCATAGTACAACCCGACGCAACCCCAGTATAATACCGTGCAGTATAATCATGCACCACCATATAACGCACCAAGAGGGGACCGAGAAGGCTATCGGGGAGGAGGAAAAACTGGAGGAGGCCTTATATGTGGCAGAGGACCAGTCACATGTCACAATTGTCAGCAACTGAGACATTATGCATGGGAATGCCCACTGCCACCAACAACTTGTATGTATTTTCGTGCATCAGATCACGAGACAGAGGAATGCCCGACATTATTAGTAAAGATTCAGGAAAAAAGGAACCAGAACAACCAGAATGTTCAATGGATTTTAGTCGAAGCAAGGGAGGATGGACGAAACATCAACATAGTCACCCGTGGAGGAACAAAGATAGGTAACGACACAGTCCGACAAGAACCTGCATAAAAATAGTGGGTAAAGAAGAACACTGAACCAAGGAAGCAGTTCGACGTGCCGAAAGAAAAAGAGACTTTTAAGGAAGCGAAACAAGCATTTTAAAAGAGGGACACAACGTTGACTTCCACTACGTAACTAGCCCATGGATCCCCAGAATACGAAATGCCACCATCATTGGATCATACCAAAGGAATTCCACCCGAGGGACAAGTACGTACTATCAAAGAATTTTTGCAGTCATGCATCAAAATGTTAAGTGATCCTTCATCTGTGAAAATATTGCAAAACATCCTAGAGAAATGTAGCAACGAGATGGAACAAAAGCTAGAACCAAAAATTGTCAATCATCTACACACAAGAAGAAGAACAAGTAGGGAATTTAGATTGAATGCTAACATTGGGGATTTCAATATGGGAGATATCATACTCGACCTAGGATCCAAAGTGAATGTGCTACCCAAGAAAACCTGTCAATGCATGGGAGAGCCAACATTGGGATATTCAAATGTCCAACTAAAACTAGCAAACCAACATAGGGTCCTACCAATAGGGAGACTGAAAGGAGTAACAATAGATATTGATGGTGTGCGCACTAAAGCAGATTTTGAAGTCATCGAAATAGTAGATGGCACAACACCATACCCGACACTACTCAGTCTGGACTGGGCGTTTGACAACAAGACCATAATTAATTTGAAGACAAGGAAAATGACATTTGAATCAGGCGATTATAGGGTCATAGCACCTCTAGATCCATCAGAAGGGGAGAGGTTCGTCGACCCCACTTGCATGGACTTAGAGGAAATCAACCAGTTGTACAGAACAACTGCACGCAAGGAGGATTATGTAAACCCAACTGGAGACAGGGTACTCAGTTAGCGCAGTATTACTTCATGTGCAACAGATTCATACACTGGGTTAGAAAATTGGCAACAGAGACTACACGAAGTATCCACGAGAAGATGCGCAAGAATAGACCGCGCAGTATGATGGATAGGCATAGAAATCAAAGAACCACCTAGTTTCCATGGACTAAATGTTTTGGAAACATTCTTAACACTATACAAATATGAAGTACTAGAGAACCAGAGGCTACTAGCACTGGATTTAGCACTCAAGGCCACATCCGCGAGATGGTGGGGCACACACAAGGATACTATCACAAACTGGTACCAATGTAAGTGGTTACTGCGCATAAGGTTTGGCGCAGAACATAAAAACAACAAAAAGTAGAGATATGAAGGACTAGGGACACCAACGAAAAACTTGGAGGAGTGTGAAACGCTGTGGAAATTGAAACCACCAGAGGAATGGACTCACCACTTTATTCACATTTTAGAAGGCATACCAACGAACTGGTATACATATCAGGAACTGTGCAAAGGAACTACAACATGGGCTACATTGCAACGAAACTTTACCATCACTTTCTCATTCGAGCATGAGAACCCCAACATAGATGCAGCCCTGAAACGGATCAGAGAAATCATATTCATTGAAGAACCAGAAATAGAACTTATTACTGAAGAGCAACAGTGAAATAAGCAGACAGTCAAGGAACTACTGTCATGTTACTAGGTACAGGAGGAAGCACTAGACGAAGATGACCCGCACGACATTCATATTGAAGAAGTAGAAGGTGAAAGAGATGTGAAGGGACCACCCATAGAATCTGAAGTTATTTCTACACCAATCAAGGTAAAGAAAGTTAACATCGGAACATCCCAAAATGGCCAACATTGGAGACTACTGGGATGAGCCAACAGTAGAAAGCATTATCAAGTTGTTGTGCGAATACATCGACTTATTTCCTACAACATTTACAGAGATGAAGGTTATAACAGGAGAACTGGGAGAGATGAAAATACCTCTCAGACCTGAAGCGAGACCGATTAGACAACAACCATATAGACTGAACCCCATATATAAACATAAAGTTAAAGAGGAGATCGATCAGATGCTTGAAGCCAACATAATCAAACCATTTGAGGAATCAAAATGGATAAGATCGATGGTCGTACAGAACAAGAAACAAGGAAGAGGGATTAGGATATGCGTTGACTTGAGGAAATTGAACGATGCATGCCTACATGACCCATTCCCTACACCGTTCACAGATGAAGTGCTAGAGAATGTGGGGGGACACGAAGATTATTCATTCACTGATGGATTCTCAGGCTACCATCAGATTAAGATAGCATAGGAGGACAAATACAAGACCACGTTCGCGATGGAATGGGGATATTACCAATATACAGTCATGCCATTTGTACTAAAGAATGCACCAACAATATTCTCCAGAGTGGTTATCGCAGTATTTAAAGAATTCATCCATCAGTTTCTCAAAGTATACCTGGACAATTGGACATTCTATAGTCTGTTGAAAAACCATGTGGAAGTTTTACGCTTGATGCTAGAACGATGCAGACAGTGTCAGATATCACTAAACATAAATAAATGTATATTTGGAACACCATTTGGGATACTATTGGGCCATATAGTATGAAAACAAGAGCTATTGGTCGATCCGGCAAAGATTGCAATCATTGTTAATTTACCAGCGCCAAAAACAGTCCATCAACTATGAGCAACATTAGGACACACTTGATACTATCAGAAATTTATCAAAGGATATGTGCAGATCACAACACCAATGGAAAAACTGCTAAGGAACGATACAAAGTACCAATGGAATAACGAGTGTCAACATGGTCTGGATACCCTGAAGGAAAATATGGTCACTGCACCGATATTAGTATTTCCAGACTGTGACAAGACATTCCATGTGCATGTAGATGCATCAACGATAGCACTTGGAGCTATCATAGTGCATCCAGGAGCAGGAGACTTAGATCACCTGATAGCATTCGCAAGAAGAAAACTATCTGATTCATAACATAACTACAACACAAACATAACTATAACACAATGGAAAGAGAAGGCCTAACTATGGTTTACGCACTTCAGAAGTTCATACACTACCTATTGGGAAAACATTTTAAGATGTTTATAGATCACTCAACCCTAAAATACCTAGTCAACAAGCCAGTGTTAGGGGGGAGAATCTGTCGATGGTTATTGTTATTTTAGGAATTTGACTTCGAAGTAATCGTCAAACGAGGAAAACTAAATGCAGGACCTGACCACCTATCACAGGTCACAAATGGAGAAGAACCCACGAGCTTAGAAGACAACTTTCTGGATGCACAGTTATTCTCAGTTCATATTGTTGAGGACCACTTTGCAGAGATCATCCAGTACTTGAGTACAGGTACTACGCCACAAGATTATACCACCACACAGAAGAATAACCTGGTAGTTCGCGCAACTGACTATCAACTGATCGCATGACATCTATATAAAATGGGCACAAATAGCATTTTACGAAGGTACCTGTTAGAGCAAAAACAACCAAGAATTTTAGCAGAAGCCCATGAGGGATTGGCAGGAGGACACTATGCAGGAAAAGATACCATGCGGAAGGTACTCTGCACAGGATTATGGTGGCCAACGATTCATAGAAACTCAAAAGAGTACTGTCAGGGATGCGATGTCTGTCAAAGGGTAGGCAAACCCAACAAAAGGGATGGGATGTCGTTACGACCGCAAGTGACATTATAGGCATTTGATAAATGGGCAATAGAATTTGTGGAACCTATTAACCCACCAGCCAAAAGAATAGGGCAAGATACATCATCACTGTGACAGAATACCTAACAAGATGGGCAGAAGCTGCACCAGTAAAAGACTGCAGCGTAGAGACCACTACACACTTCTTATTTGAACAAGTAATTACTAGGTTTGGGTGCCTAAGAGTTTTGATGAGCGACCAAGGCATGCATTTCATAAATAGCACCATCCATGCGATGCTCAAAGAATTTCAAGTTCACCACCAAAGAAGAACACTATATCACCCATAGGCGAATGGCACAGTAGAAGCCTTCAACAAAATTCTAGAGAACACACTGACAAAGATATGTAACGTCAATAGAGATGAATGGGACCTCAAAGTGCCAACAATATTATGGCTGTATAGGACGACATGTAAGAAGTTGACAGGGCACACACCATTCAAACTTGTCTACAGCCAAGAAGAGGTAGTTCCATTAGAATTTTTAGTACCCAACTTACGTGTAGCCACTATCACACAAATGACAGAACGCGACGCAATATGGGAAAGACTGAACCAACTGTTAGCAATGGAGGAAGACCAAATCCTGGAAGGATTCCATCAACAAGTGAAAAAGGCTAGAGACAAAGCATTGCACGATCGACACATTAAGAAGAAGAATTTCACGGAAGGAGATCTAGTATTGCTATATGAAAACAAATTGTTTCAGCACCCAGGAAAGCATGAGAATGCATTGGTTAGGACCATACGAGGTCAAATCTGTAACA
>JASDQU010191425.1:0-17391 GCA_032191745.1 Picea mariana
CTCAAGCGTTGTGGACAACACTTGTCTTAAGGGGAGGGGCATGTTAAGCCCTAATGTTGGCTCATTACCCCTTAATTGGGGCATATTAGATTAGTAATGCTATTTTATTTATGTCAGCTTTAGGCCATTAGTTGTAATTTAGATTAGTAATGTTATTTTAATTATGTCGGCTTTAGGCCATTATTTTTAATTATACCTCCTAGTCTCCTATATATACCAAGGAGACATTTTCATTTTGAATCATCTTGTACTTGAACATTTAAGTGGGGTAAAATGAGGTTTCCCCCTCGAAGAGGCTTATTATCTAAACTTATCTCTTTTTCAAGGCGTTGAGTACTTTTTCTGAGGTTTTTATATGCTATATTGATGTTTGGTTCTTAACATAGACCTCAAGTTGCTACTAGAATTATCATGTTCCTAAACTCCAATTCCAGAGAATTACTGAAGAATAAATGTCTAAAGGACATAACCACAACGTTTATGGAGATTGAAGAGATTCTCACCAAAAGAAACTTGATACAATAAGCCCAAAATAAATGTATAATGGTGAAAATAAATATTGAATCATTCACCATCAAGTTTGAAAACTTAGTAAAAAAGGGACTTCCTTCAGCATGGGATGATAAAGGGAAGCTTTTATAATTTGAAAGTTATACGAATAATCTGTTCATAATCAGAGAAAGAGAAGAAAAATTTCAATGAATGGTGAACACTTTCAGAGGGAAGACTATTGTCGATTTAATCATAGATGACTTTTTATTTACTTTGGAAAATAAAAAAAAAACTCTTATAAAGACCTATTAAATATGAGAAGTACACAAATTTAGACATCACATATAGGAAAATGAAGTCCTTAAACTATCCATAAAGTGATAATTGGAAGCTTCGCATCCAACTATTGACTGGATGAGTCATCAAAATAGTTGAGGAAAATAAGGGATTTGAATAGTTGTCTTGCAGATCTTCCTATTTTTGGGAGTTAAACATATTTGTGTATTTGTGAAGCTGTGAAATAAGATCTAATAACCACATGTGTTTAATATCTAATTTGTATAAAATTCTAGGAAACACTTGATGTAAATGAGATATTTAGCCTCAGGAAAAGAATATATCTTTTCATAAAATTTTGCAGGCTTTGAGTGATTCTAAATATCTATGTCTCGGTTCATGTCATTCATGTTTTATGTTATCTACAAATATATAATTTATTCCTAAATGTATCTGATGTTATAGTTGTGATATTTTAGTACGACCACGACTATTACAAACTCCAAAGGAATAATTAAAGCTACATAATTATCAGATATAATATGAGTATTGACAAGACATGTACTTAATTCATTATGCCTTGTGAATAGAAAAGAATTGTTCCTTTCTGATTCATCTTATATTTTTAGTTCAGATACATATTCTGTAATAATTTATTCTATGTTAAGGGTAAAATAATATTTATAAAAAAATATACTGGCACAGACCCCACCCCCTCCTTCGGGGATGCGACGACCTCCCTATCTAGGATCATTCGAAAAACACCTAATTCGGATTGACTCTTTGGCTCCTTGCTAGAACCCGAAAAACTCTACCACATGTCCTTTATTTCCCCAAAGTGTGGGTCCTCTTAACCCCACGGCTCTGTTCTTGGCCCTTTGAATAAATTTGGTGATGACACTTAGCTCTCCGTGCCAAGCCCTTTCTATTACGTGACCTCAGGCAGTGTCCCAGGGCTCAACCATGCAAAGTTATTCAAGCTTTAGGATTCGAACCTTCCCTTGAAAAAAAATTCTTATGGTCCAGAACTCTGAATGGACGAACTCAAACAGAGTGAGGATCAACAGTCCCTGTATTTCCTTCCTCGATGACTACAATCCCTTTGGACTACGACCTTCAAGAATCTCTCGATATCCTCCTCTGAAATCTCTCGGAGTGTTATTCCTCCGAGTTGGCAGATGACTTCCACGCGTACCTTACGGATCCAATGGTCTAGATTCAAACCGCTCTTTGCGACTTCACGGAGATCTTTGTTTTCAATTGGAAATCCTCCCAGAGTTCCAACTTCTGGATTTCCCGATCTTCTCCAAACTGTCTCCTCCCAATGATGGAATGTTTCATAGTCTTTGTGACTTTGGCAAGTGCTCGACCTGATTCCACACTTAGCACAATTTATTCTTGAGACTTAGATTGTTCTCGACCTTCTTCTGTACACCTTGTAGATTCCTTTGCAAATTATTCTGTGACTTTTCTCGGCTTGAACCCTTCGAGGTTCTCAGTTCCTTTGCATCCTTTAGTGGAATTTCTAGTGCCATCCTAGCAACTTAATGCTCTTCCTCTTGATATTGTAATATGAACTTACTGTATTCTTGGCACACTCCTTACGCTTGGCTAATCCTTTCGATGACTTCTCCCTTAGCCCTTCCATAATTCTTAAGGCATATCCTTTCCTTTGTCGATGCACTCTTGCAAATACTTCCTTCCTCAGAGTGTTCAGTAACCTTGGGGTTCTCTCAACACTTCCAACACTTCATAATGTGTTGGTATTGTATGCACTTGTACTTTATCTATGCCTTCCTGAAAGAGTATTATAGAGTATTCAATAACTTTGCATTGTGCTTCCTCCCACACAGTATTTCTTTCCAACGTTCTCAACCACCTTGAAATTTCCCTCCGAGTTTGTGAATTATCCTCGTGTGCCCTCCTGATAGCTTCTCTTTTGAAACAAACAAGTTCATACATGCACTCCTTGCGTCGGCTCACAGAGTTTCCACCCTCTGGCGCACACTCCTTGCACTTATCCTTGAGAACTAGGACTAATCCAACACATTCACAGATAGAAGACTATAACTCTATCCCTGCGGACTATTTCTAACATACATCTAAAACATAGACGCATATGAATGACATTCACAACTAGATATCCATTACACAGAATTTGGAAAAGAGAAAAAAATGTTATATTCTATTAATGGTGGAATGTCCATTACAATATGTGAGTCTGGACTACAAATGAGTCTCGGCTCTCCCTCAATTGTCTATCTTCTATCTCTACCTGCGATATATATTCCAGTGGAAACAATACAATACTTTATACAAGAGGGGCTAAATGAGCTTCCCTCCAAGCTAAGCTAGTGGTGTCTAATCACCATTCAAAACTCCTAACTAATGAGGAATATTACAATTATGGAAATATTATCTGAATCAGATGCAGATCCCTTCTACCATCAATCACTTAATGGAGACTTCATCTACAACTTCTGCAAAGGAATAAATTGACTCTACCAACCTGTCAGCATTAGTTTCCTTAATCACAATTTAGATTCTTGAAGGAAAAATGAGAGGGTGACTCCTCTCCCTTCATTGAATGCGCACCACTCATGCTAATCAACTGGTGCATGCTAAGGTAGAGAGATTCTCCTACATCATATTTCACGACTACGAAAATTCATGAGCTCCTTCTCATGAGCTTCCCAACTCTGTTGAAATCCTCTTAGATCCAAAATTTTCTCATGGAGTTCTCCTTTTGCTCCTCTACCTTTCTTCTTCTGCTTCTTTTTCATCTTCCCTACTGCTCGTACAGTTTTCTTTATGTCCATTTTCTCCTTGTTGACCGCTTCTTCTGTTGACCTCAACATAAGTATCTGTATCTCCTCTACGAGTTCTTCCAGTTGCTTCATCGACCGGTTTCTCTTGTGCAGTCTGATCAGCTACAACTCTTCATTCTTCTCTATGGGTGTATCATCTTGATCTCCCATGCTTCTACCATCCTTTGTGACATTGATTGGACACTCTGCTGTAGACTCCAATTCTGTAGTCTCACCGCTGAATTTTTGTTCAATTACCTCCTATGACAGACTAACCCCTGTCAGTTCTTCGGCTGGTTCCATTCCAGCTTCCACTAGCTACAACTCATGCTGGTATGTCTCCTCTAGCATGGATATCTCATGGCAACCACCTTATAGTTTTAGACTATCCAACCAATCCTATAATTCCTTTAACACCATCTCCCACTGAATCAATGAGTAACTCAACTGGGTTCTCCTATTTTTGGGGGGGATAATTCAATACCTGCTCCTTCTCCTCCATGAAATTCTCAGCTCGCTGTCCTTCTATTTCCTCCACAACCCCTATGATAGACTCTCCTTGGATTCTTTATAGGAATATCTCAACTCCTCCAATGACCATAATGCTCCTCTAATCCTTCTCCTTTGTGATGAAAGTTTCCAACTTGTCATCACCTTAATTAACGCGGCTTGTCGACATGAATATTCATACGGATGAGGCCTTTCTTCCTCCTCTTCATCTGTCAACACCACTTGCTGACGTGAACTCTTAATTGAGCTCATCTCTTCCCCCTTGCCCACTTGGAAATTTGCAATGTCTCCTCTTCCCTCTTGGAAGTTTACGAGATCAATTGACCCCTTCACATTTCCCACCTAACAACTTACAAGACCTTTGCCAGATCTCTTTCCCTCACCATTGAGGTTTTCTATATATCTCAGCCACCTTTTCAACACTTTTTTTTGCCTTCTATACAACAAATTTCGAACATGCCAATTAGCTTTATTTTTCAAAGGCCACTTGTATCTCTAATGCAACTTTGATTCCTTCTACATCTTGAATTCTAGTGTCTCCATCTTTGCTCAGATTTCATTGAGCTCCTTGTCCATCTCCGCTTTTATTTTCTGCGAGAAGACTTCTCCTCAACCATGCTCATGACCTCCAAAAACCATCTTGTTTCACCTACAACCCACCTAGCTATTATCATCTATTGCATAGCTTGCAAAAATTTCCACAGAGTATCACACTCTATCTCCCTTCACCTCGTTTCTACATGTGAATTCAAGATTTGAATCTACTTGGTGTAGCTAGACTGTCTCCTTATCTTGAAAACAATTTCATCTTTGATACCACTCTTGGAAAGGACCTCACCCCCTCCTTCGAGGCTGCGGTGACCTCCCAGTCTAGGATTGTTCGAAAAACACCTTAGTCAGATTGACTCTTCGACTCCCTGTTGGAACCTGACAAACTCTACCACAGATCCTTTCTTTCCCCAAAGTGTCGGTCCTCTTAACCCCGCAGCTCTCTTATTGGCCCTTTGAAGAAAGCTGGAAATGGAAATTAGCTCTCCGTTCCAGGCCCTTTCCATTACATGACCTCGGGTTATGTCCCGAGGCTCAACCACACAAAGTGCTTCAGGATTCGAGCTTTGACCCTTCCCTTGACAACCAACTCCTACATTCCTGAACTCCAAATCTATGAACTCAAATGATGTAAGGATCAACAGTCCCCATCTTTCCTTCCTCAATGACTACAATCTCTTCGGACTCTGGCCTTTGACATTTTTTCGATATCCTCCTATGGAATATCCCAGAGTGTTATTCCTCCTAGTCGGTAGATCACTCCCACACATTCCTTCCAAATCCAATGGTATGGATTCAAGCCGCTCTTCATGACTTCGAGAATATCTTTTTTTTCTCTTAGTAAACCTTCCAGAGTTCCAACTCCCAGATATCCCAATATTCTACCACCTGTCTCCTCCCGAAGATGGACTGTTTCATGGTCTTCGAGACTTCGACAAGTCCTCGACCTTCTTGCACACTTAGCACAATTTCTTCTCGAGAATCAGACTATTCTCGACCTTCTTCTACACTCCTTTTAGAGTCCTGCACNGTCGAGAATAGTCTGATTCTCGACCTTCTTCTACACTCCTTTTAGAGTCCTGCACAAATTAATATGTGGATTTTCTCGGCTTGAACCCTTCGAGGTTCTCAGTTCCTCCACGTCCTTCAATGGACTTTCTGGTGCTTTCTTGGCAACTTAACGCTCTTCCTCCTGAGCCTGTAAGATGAACTTACTATATCCTTGGTGCACTCCTTGCACTTGGCTAATCCTTTCGACGACTTCTCCCTTAGCCCTTCCAGAAGTCTTAAGGAATATCCTTTCCTTTGTTGATGCAACTTGCAAAACCTTCCTTACTCATAGTGTTTAGTAACCCTGGTGTTCTCTCAATGCTTCCAACAATTCATAATGTGTTTTTCTTGTACATATTCATATTTTCTTTATTCCCTCCTAGAAGAGTATTACAGAGTATTCAGTAACTCTACGTTGTGATTCCTCCCAGACAATCTTTCTTTCCAAGATACTCAACCACCTTGAAATTTCCCTTTGAGTCTATGAATTATCCTTTTGTTCCCTCCTGGAAGCTTCTCTTCTGACTCGACTGAGTTCAGAAATGCACTCCTTGCGTTGGCTCACAGAATTTCCACCCTTAGTTGTGCACTTCTTGCACATATCCTTGAGAACTAGGACTAATCCAACACACTCATAGATAGAATATTATAACTCTATCCCTGCAGACGATTTCTAACATACATCTACATCATAAACGCATATGAATGACATTAACAACTAGACATCCATTACATAGAAATTAGCAAACAATAAAAATTGTTACTTTCTATTAATGGTGGAATTTCCATTACAATATGTGAGTCTGGACTGCAACTGAGTCTCGACTCTCCCTCAACTTTCTATCTCCTATCTCTACCTGTGATGTATATTCTACTGGAAAAAATTCAAGACATTATACAAGAGGGTCTCGATGAGCTTCCCTCCAAGCTAAGCTAGTGGTGTCTACTCACCATCCAAAATGCTTGACTAATGAGGATGATTACAATGATGGAAATCTGATCTGAATTGGATGTAGATCCCTTCTATTTTCAACCACTTAATGGTGAATTCATCTACAGCTTGTGTGAAGGCACAACTTGACTCTACAACTTGAAGAAAGGAAAAAATTAAGACCCAATCAACATCACAACTCAAGAAGATTCCAATTCAATTGTGTTAGGGTCCTAACCCACACATAGGTAGATCAATATATTCATATGTAATAAAGGTCAATATTAATAAGGCCTTTCAATAAAATATAATAAGGCGGATGTAAGAAGACCTAATAGAAGATTTCGCTTCTAGAAGGATCTTCCTCTAGATGCTTCTCTTGATAGACATATTTAGTATAAATAAGGGTCGAGGGTATGAAAACCCTAGCTTGGAGATTATTGTAACAGAGATTTGCTCGACTCGAGGCTGCCCCCTCAAAGAGGCCCATGAACATTGCTTTCTAAATCAAAGTGTTATTTTTGTTGTTGTTCCTATATCATTTATGTGTTACTATGGAGATTATGCTAGTTATATTACTGTTCTTCTGCAATTTCTAGCATTTTATTTCTGTTATGCATACTTTTTATATCTGGTATATTACAAATGGTATCAGAGCACTTTCCTTGGCAGAAATTGTGGGAAATTTTTTTCAAGGTAGAGACGTATTCCGGTGTCTTTAAGCCATAGATATTTTTCGTTATGTGCATAAACCCGCGGTTGAGGGATTCATACACGCAGGAAATACAAGTTCTTCTTAAGTGCACATCTATTGGCCACCCTTATAACCCCTGTTGGTACCCCTTCGAGTGGTAGCACATCAGACAACACCTGTGTACAGATCGGCCTAGATTTCCTAAAATCCCTCTTTAGATAAATCGACCGACCACCTAACTTCTATAGTGCCACCGAGAACAACACTCGAGAAGATACTCTATAGTACCTGGGTAGTCGGGTAGTACAAATAAGGGTACAGTCTATCCTCCTTAGTTAGTGCCTTGAGATATTGGGCCGAGTACTACTGTTGGACCCCGCATGTATATTAGAGAGCTATAGCACAGGGCAAACCCTTGTCTGTAGAACCCTTGAATACTTAACCTTTGGGGGATAGAAACATAAACAAATTAAAACAAACAAGATCTATCGTCACGCAACTGTGTTCGGGTTGCCAAGTAAATACACATTTATTTCTGGTTAAGCATTTGGGGATTTCATCGCTGCAGTATTCTTTAGACCAGAGTATAACTCTACAGGTGTGAAAAAGAAAAAAGAAAAAAAGTCTGTAATTTTTTTCACCATTATTTGAGACCTATTCCATTGGATTCATCTCTTCTCCCTTATCACATTCATCCATATCATTTTTCAGAAAAAAATTTGACCCCGCCCGCCCCTTTTCAGTTCACCCATTCTCATGGCCCATACTCATAGCCAAGGCCTGGAAGCTCGCTTCAACACCTTGCAATCTGGTTTCCTTGAGACCCAAAAAGAAGTGAAACAACTCAGTGCTAATGTTGCCTCCATAGATTCATCCATCAACACAACCATAAATATAACCATGCAGTCCTCAATGGAGGAAGCCAAACAAGAACTGACCACCCATCTTGAATCTGTCTTTGCATCACTCTACACCAAATTGAAGATCCCTACAGATGACCCTTTCTTTGATGCACCTCCAAAGACTGAAGGTGAACATTCCTCCCATTCCCATACCTTTCAGCCCCATCACTTTCAACGTGACCTACGCCTTCCATGGGTGGATGTGACCAAATTTGATGGCTCAGACCCCACTAGTTGGGTCACCAAAATGGAACATTATTTCTCTTTATATGGAATTACAAATGACTTGGCCAAACTCCAGTATGGTGTTCTCCATCTAGATCTAGAACGTTGGCAATGGAGAAAAACTTCATGTCAAGGGTATATTGCTTGGACCCAATTTGTGACAGAGATTTATGAATGCTTTGACACTGACACGAACCATTTGGACCATTTGAAAAAGTTGAAACAATCAAGAACAGTAGGAGACTTTATAGTTTCCTTTGAGCGCCTAGCTTTTCGAACAGAGGGCATGATTGATGCTTTCTTTTGAGAGTGTTTTATTAGTGGCCTCAAGGAGGAGATTTGGGCCCATGTCCTCATGGATCGACCTTTGAGTTGGGTGGAGGCTACTAAAAAAGCTAAATAAGCACAACAAGTTGTATCCTCTCAAAACCGTAAACGCTCCTTTATCCCTCGCCCTCAACCTGTAAATCCCACTACTCCCTCCACCCCATTAAAGATAAAAAAATTGACTAGGGCTGAAATGGCTGAACACCAACTCAAGATCCTTTGTTATAATTGTGATGACAAATATTTCCTGGGCCAGAAGTGTAAGGAACAAATATTTTTATGGCCATCTCTGAGGATATTTCGGAAGAGGATGTTGAAACTCCCTTTGTGCCTAAGTCACCTGAAATCACTGACGTAACCCCTTCCTCCAACCCTCCCGAAGTGGAACCAATCATTTCCCTCAATGCTCTCATTGGCTTATTCACCCCCAAACCCTCAAGTTAATCGGTTACATCAAGCATCGAAAGGTCATCATTCTAGTTGATAGTGGAAGCACCCATAATTTTATTCATCGCCACATTGCCCAAGAAACTCATTGCTACATCCATGCCATCAACAATTTCCAAATCATGATTGCCAATGGTGGTTCCATGAAATGTGGAGGGCGCTGTGAAAATGTGTGTTTCCAAATTGGTGACTACCACCAAAAATCCCATATGTTTACTATCAACATAGGTAGATGTGACATTATGTTGGGTGAAGACTGGCTAAGGACTTTGGGTCCCATTCTCATGGATTTTAAGGCATTAACCATGCAATTCAACCAGGAAGGCCACCAATATAAATTCCAATGCATCACGGTTGGTTCACCTGAGGTCATTAGTTCCCATCGCATGGAAAAGCTACTCAAAAAAGGTCATTTTGGTGTCATTGCCCAACTCCATGCCATACAAGCAACAGAGACACCCCCGGTGCTGGTAGACCTCCAAGCCCTCCTTTCTAAAAACCAAATGGTATTTTCCACTCCCCAAGGACTCCCTCCTTCCCACGGTGTTCATGATCATTCCATTCCCCTTGTACCCGGAAGCCTTCCTCCGAATATCCATCTGTATCGCCACCCCTTTTCACAAAAAAATGAAATTGACAAAATGGTCCAAAAACTCCTTACTGCAGGAATTATCCGTCGTAGTACAAGCTCTCACTCTTCTCCTCTAGTCATGGTCATGAAGAAAGAATGTTCTTGGAGAATGTGTCCTCACTTCTTTTCCCTCAACAAACTGACCATTAAAGACAAATTTCCCATTCATGTCATTGATGACCTCCTGGATGAATTGAGTGGTGCCTAATTCTTTACTAAACTTGATCTTCGCTTGGGCTATCACCAGATATGTATGAAGGAGGAAAACATTCCCAGGATGGCCTTTCGAACTCATGAGGGCCACTATGAGTTTTTGGTCATGCCCTTTGGCTTGTGTAATGCCCCCTCCACCTTCCAAAGACTCGTGAATCATGTATTCCATCCTTTTCTCCATCATTTTGTATTAGTTTTCTTTGATGATATCCTAATCTATAGAAAAACCTGGACAGACCATCTTACTCATGTGGATCGAGTTCTACATCTACTCTCTCAGCAAAAACTTTTCCTGAAACAATCTAAATCTTCTTTTGGTGCCTTAGAAGTAGAATACCTGGGTCATCTGGTGGGAAAGGATGGCATCAGGGTGGATCCAAAAAATAGTGAAACTATGCAAGACTGGCCATACCCAAAGACTCTCAAAATCCTGCGTGGATTTATGGGCTTAACAGGGTATTATCGCAAGTTTGTTAAGAATTATGGCAAGATTGTAGCACCTCTCATGACTCTCCTCAAAAAGAACTCTTTCACTTGGACTCCAGTTGCTGCTCAAGATTTTCAAACCTTGAAGACGACCATGTGCACTACTCTGGTTCTGTCCCTTCCTGATTTCACAAAGACCTTTGTGTTGGAATGTGATGCCTCAGTGAAAGGAATCAATGTTGTCCTTATGCAAGAGGGTCGAACTTTGGCATTCACCAGAAGGAAACTATCTGACAGGAATCTGGGCAAACCCATCTATGAAAAGGAAATGTTGGCTATTCTACATGCCATTGATCTGTGGCACCCTTATCTCTTGGGGAAATGTTTCCACATTAAGATAGACCATCAAAGCCTCAAGTACTTTTTGGAACAACGCATTTCCTCCGTGGAGCAACAAAAATGGGTGACTAAGCTCTTTGGATATGATTATGAGATCATTTACAAGAAGGGAAAAGACAATGTGGTGGTGGATGCACTGTCCCGAAAATATGAAGAAGAAGGATCCCTTTTTTTTCTTTCCTTCATTGTACCAGATTGGGTCCAAGCTGTGCACCAGGAATGGCTACAAGATCCCAAAGGTTTGCATCTGATCCAGCAATTGCAGACCAATGCTCTAGCTTCCCCCGGGTACTCTTGGCTCCAGGATGAGCTTCAATACAAAGGCCATTTTTATTTAAGTAAACAATCAAAGTTTAAATCCATGGTACTTTATGAGCTTCATGCTACACCCATAGTGGGGCACTCCATGTTCACCAAAACCTATCACAAGGTCAAACATTCTTTCTTCTGGGATCGTATGGAACAGGACATCCGTAATTTTGTCGCTAAATGTGAGGTGTGTCAATGCAACAAGGGAGAAACAGTCAAATCTATGGGCACACTACAACCGCTTCCGATTCCACCTGCTATTTTGGAAGGATATCTCTATGGACTTTATTACCAACTTACCCTAATCGGGAAATAAATCAGTCATAATGGTGGTTGTAGATCGCCTTTCCAAGTATGCTCATTTCTGTGCTCTTCAACACCCATTTACTGCATCCATGGTGGCTCAAATTTTCATGGACCAGGTCTTCAAGCTTCATGACATGCCACACTCTATTGTTTATGATCGTGACACAACTTTCACAAGCAATTTTTGGTAAGAACTGTTTAAGCTACAGGGAACCCAATTGCATCTAAGCACAACTTATCATCCCCAAACTGATGGTCAAACGGAAGTTGTCAATAAGTGTTTGGAAACATATTTAAGGTGTTTTTCCTTTGAAAAGAAAAATCAGTGGGCTCAATGGTTACCCCTAGCTGAATGGTTGTACAACACTTCCTACCATACAACTACATGCATGACTCCTTTTGAAGCGGTATATGGATGGAAGCCCCCTTCAATTCTCTCATACTTACCGGGTACCTTGAAGGTCCAGGTGGTTGAACAAACACTTACAGTTTGAGAGGATATTCTTTGTACCCTTAAAGAGAACTTGGTCATGGCACAAAATCGCATGAAGCAACAAGCAGATTAAGGTCACTCTGAACGTCAATTTGAAGAAGGGGATCAGGTGTTTCTGTGATTGCAACCATGCAAGCAAACGTCCCTCAAGGCCGAGCAGTGTCAGAAGCTAGCACCCAAATTTTATGGTCCTTATATAGTTCTCAAGTGTGTGGGACAAGTCGCCTATCAATTAGCTCTGCCTAGTTAGTCAAAGCTACATCCTGTTTTTCATGTTTCATGCTTAAAGAAGGTGATTGGAACTAGGTGCCAAATTAAAACCAACCTTCCCGAGTTAGCTAAAGAAGGATCCATTTGGCTATAGCCAGAAGTAGTTTTGGACCAGCGTGAGCATCGCCTGCATCAACAAACCATCAAGGAAGTGCTAGTCCAATGAAAAGATACAACTCCAGCAGATGCCATTTGGGAACCAACTACCATTCTGCAGTAGTTTCCACTTCTCAAGCCTTGAGGACAAGGCTGTTTTTAAGGGGGTGGACATGTTAGGGTCCTAACCCGCACATAGGTAGATCAATATATTTGGATGTAATAAAGGTCAATATTAATAAGGCCTTTCAATAAAATAGAATAAGGCAGATGTAAGAAGACCTAATAGAAGCTTCCTCTTCTAGAAGGATCTTCCTCTAGATGCTTCTCTTGATAGACATATTTAGTATAAATAAGGGTCAAGGGTATGAAAACCCTAGCTTGGAGATTATTATAATAGATCACTTCTCGACTAGAGGTTTCCCCCTCAAAGAGGCCCGTGAACATTGCTTTCTGAATCAAAGTGATATTTCTGTTGTTGTTCTTATATCATTTACGTGTTATTGTGGAGATTATGCTGGTTATATTACTGTTCTTCTACCATTTCTTTCATTTTATTTATGTTCTACATACTTTTTATATCTGGTATATTACAAATTGAAGTAAAAACATTTTTGAATATTGAAGTACAAACTATGGAAATTCCAAGTGTACTTACTACTAGAAATTTAACGATGAAGAAAACAAAACCAGTGCATGAAGAATATATAATACCAAAAGAAAATCGAGAAAACACTACAAGTACAATAAGGGAAAGTCATGCTACAAAGACATCTTATGGACATCCCAATCACAAGAGACAGTACCTTCACCAGTCAAAGTATCAATGTCTTTCAAAACATAAACAATTGACATATTTTACAATGGTATGTGATTGAATCCCATAATAACAATTCATTTTAAGAATCCTATAAGCACAATGGTCCACAAAGGATCAAATTAGTATGGTAAGATCATTTTACAGTTCGACAATTATTCTTAACACTTACAAGTTAGTATTGTCTAGTATGATCAACCATAACAACATCAAGAACTTAAAACCAAGCGAAGACATTACAAGCCATAAGAAGACATAAAGCCTTTCCATAATTATGCTTTGAGGACAAAGCATTTCTAAAGGGGAAGGAAATGTAATGAACATTAGTATATATATATACATATAAATAATTAATTAATAATGTAAAGACACATTATAATTGAGAGACACCTTAATGAAATGACATGTCTCTTAGTGAAAATGCACCCCATTTAGGTATATATATGGGGCCTCATTTTTAATCATATCATATTCAATCTCTCATATTTTTTATATAATATTTTTATCATAAATGAATTTATTTATTTTATTATACAAATGTTTGGGGTATTCTATGTATCAATTACCGTGGTTCGCCACACACACATATTTCATGAGGACTCAATTCTTGTTTATAGTTAACAAGAGATTCCTAACCGTAACAACCTTTTAACTACCTGGTGGACATTATTTAATGAGACCACATAATATCTATTCAATACTAACTACCATAGTGGGCATTATTTAATAATAACTAACATAGTGGGCGTAGTCCACCTTACATTAAATTTTCTACACTACTATTACTCTGGTGGGCCCTTTGGCATCCAATTACACCCCTACGGAGGATCCAAACAATGACATTATACAATTGAGATTATATAATTAAGAGACCTTTCTTATAATCTTAAGAGTATGGGTATGATTAGTTACGTGATGTATAAACACAAGATAACTACTTGAAAGACAAAATACTTCTTAACATTGCTTTAAATTCTAGTCAAAGTCACTAAACCATTAAAAGCACTATCATGGATAAATTAAAATTGAAATTGTGTTGTAATGAAGAAATAGAGTATCGAAAAAATTAAGTTACTATAAATAAGTCGTTAACCACTATGTACATCACCAAAACTATGTTTCTATTATAGCTATCTTAAATAAGAAAATCAACATTGCTAAAATGAGAACTATATGTTATGAGCTTCATACTCCTAAAATACTATGGGATCCAATAATTTCTTATCTTTGTGATACTAAGAGGGTCATCCTCCACCCTCTTAAACATTCAACAAATGACGAGATCTCAATTTCGAAATATTTGTAACACTACCCATTTTCATTACTTGTTGACTCAAAAAAACTATGGAGATTTAGGAAATCAAATCTTTTATATTATAAAAAGGGAATTTAAAGAAAAACAATTAATTCCTTATCATTTTTTTCTCAATGTAAAATTGGTCTCATTGGACTCTAAGCATGACCATTATATTGTCAATCTTATTGGAGTTAGTAAAAGTCATTAAGGATAAAGAGAGAGTGGGATATAAATGGTAGTCTGTGGCTCTCTTATTAGGGAGTAATAAAAGAGGATACCCTTTATAATATCAAAAACATCATAAATATGGTGTTACAATGATATTGAGAAAAACAAAAAATTGATTTACTAAAAAGAGGTCATCTATCCAAAATCAAGAAGATCAAAATTATCTCTACACTATTGCTAGTCTCAAGAAGAAAATAAATATTGAAAAATAAGAACACTATCTTTAAAAGAAAATGGAAAAAATCAATTTGTAAAGTTTACAATTTTAACAAATTAAAAGATGAAAAAAAATTTGTCTTAGGTTACACAACCTACATGAATATTAAAGATCATTTTTAAAACATTTGTAATACCACTGATATTTTTAATGTGACAACCCATGAAGTCCAATTTAGTGAACTTGGTAATTTAATTAATAAAACAAAATAATTAAATGTTCTTGACAAACATCATCAGGAAAATTTTGACAAATGTGCCTCTTAGCATGCCTCAGGCCCTTTGCATCTTGTTCACAGTGATTTGTGTGGTCAAATTTATTCTCCTTCCTTTTCTGGGTGCAAGTATTTCTTAACTTTCATTGATGATTTTTCTAGACATACTTGGGTTTACTTCTTAAAACTTAACAGCGAAGTTTTTGGCCTACAAGGCCCTTGTAGAAAAATGACCTGGACATCAAATTCAAAGGTTAAGAATAGATAATGGAGGCAAATATGTGAACAATAATTTTACAATTTACTGCACTACACAGGCCATCCAAATGCAACACAATGTTTCATATACACCACAACAAAATGGTGTTGCTGAGAGAAAGAATTGCACATTAAAAGAAATGGTTAATTTTATGATCCAATCTAAGGGATTAAGTCTAAAGTATTGGGTGAAAGAAATCAATTGTGCAAATTACATAGTAAATCACACTACCACAAAGGCTCTTAAAAATATAACACTGAAAGAAGCTTGGACTAAAATTAAACTAGATGTAAGTCACTTCCGTCTATTTGGAAGTATAGCATGGTCTCACATTCCTGATGAGAAAAGGAAAGCATTGTATCCTAAAAGTGAGAAGTGTATATTTTTTGGTTATTCTGAAGATGTCAAAGGTTATAGACTTCTTCAACCACATTGTAATGAAATTATTATTAGAATAGATATTAAATTTGATGAAAATCTCTTGGCCTGCAGGCCTAATTTGATTGTGCCTTCTTCGGCCTGCGATCCATCTTAAACATTTGTGCCTTCTTCTATTCCTATTCTAGTTTCTTCTTTAGATGATGACAATGAGGATGAAAATCCACCTCTGCGTACTCACCTTCCTCCAGATGAATCCTTTGAACCTAAACCAACACCAGTTCCATCGCTTCCTAGATGGGTCCATTCAAAATGAGAAGTAGCTAGTGGTCTTGTCACTGATCCTTCATATCATCATTGAACACATTCATAGTTCCAACGATCCTCTTATCTTTTGGCTCAAGTTTAAGAGACTCATGATCCAGAGACATTTGCAGAAGCTTCAGGTCATCCAAATTGGGATACAACAATGAATGAAGAGTATCATTATTTAATTACAAATGATACTTGGGATTGTGTACCTCTTCCAAATGGAAGAAAACTTGTTAGATGTAAATGGGTCTACAAAACTAAGTATGTATTATGGAAGCATTGAAAGACACAAGGATCAGTTAGTTGCCAAAGTATTTTCCCAAGTTGAAAGAATTGACTATAATGAAACCTTTCCCTTGTAGCCAAAATGAATGCCATATGCCTTGTTCTTTCCTTTGCTGCCTCACATAAATGGGAGGTCCATCAGATGGATGTTAAATCCAACTTCTTGCATGGATATTTTCAAGAATAAATCTACATGGAACAACCTCTTAGCTATGTCTAAAATTACTCTATCCTTGTTTGTCACCTTAAGAAATATCTTTATGGTCTTAAGCAAGCTCCCCGAGCCAAGTATGCCAAAATTGAAAACTTTATTATTGACACCAAATTCTCTAGATGCCATTCTGATCCTAATGTTTATACCCAGAAAGTAGGAAGCCATGTCAGAATCCTCGTCCTTTATGTTGATGAACTTATCCTTACTGGTAGTGACTTAAAACTTTTAAACGATGTGAAAACCAACCTTAAGAAGAAATTTGAAATGATAGACTTAGGTTTTTTGCACTATTTCCTTGGCCTCCAATTTTTCCAAACCAATGAAGGAATGTTTCTTTCCCATTCTAAGTATGCTTGTGACCTTATTCGTCACTTTCACATGGATGATTGTAAACCAACCCCTTCTCCCTTCTGGTCCGGAGTCAAACTTACTACCACTTGTACTTCTCCTGAATTTGATGCCACCCTGTACCATCAATTAGTTGGTAGCCTCTTATACTTGACTCATACCCATCCCGATCTTTCCTTTGATGTTGTTCTTGTTGCCCGATATATGAAAACACCCCATGAAATCCATTGGAAAACAACTAAAAGGATACTTCACGATGTTCGTGGTACAGTTCAGTTCGAGATACATTACAGTTCAGGGGGGACTCCTTTATTGATTGGTTTCACTAATTCAGATTGGGCCAACGACCCTGATGATTGGAAGTCTACTGCAGGTTATGTTTTTAGCCTTGGTTCAGGACCTATCACTTAGGTCTGTAAGAAACAACATGCTATTGCACTTTCTTCAGCATAAGTAGAGTACCGAGCAA
>JASDQU010191427.1:2338-15278 GCA_032191745.1 Picea mariana
TAGGGTTTTGGTATCTACGGAATACCTAAAAACATTGTATATATTGTATGGCGAATGGTGAAATTCGATATAATGAAAATAAGAAACGTTTTCCCGGTTGAGGGTTTCCGGTAAAAATCTCTGTGTACTCTGTGTATGAGCCATTGATTAATTTCTATATTGCTTAAGAATCTATATGCATTGCTTTACTTCGCAGGTTTAAAACTTACACTTATGAGAATTAAAAATTTAATGGAAGCTAAGACTTGTGATTAACATGCTAAAAGACTTGTTTGCAATGCAAGTTCATAAAAACTCCTATAAATCAATAAATTTTATGAGAAACCTTAATCATTATACAAAAACATCATTATGAGTTTGTATTCGAGTTCTTGAGACTATGACGAATTGGAGTGGAATCATAAAAAATGTTAGAATTGTCATAGTAAAGATGGAACGATTAAGTTTGCATGGTTTCACCACTATCTATCATAATTTAAAACACATTCTATACAAGTTCATAATGGTGTTCTAATATTTCATTATGTTTCAATTTATGTTTATAGAAATTCTTAGATTGTAAATTATAAATTATTAGAATATCAATTTTACATTGACAAAAAATGATAAATTATAAATTATTTAAAATAAGAAAATAGAAATTATTTTCTAAAATTCAAAATGATATAATCAAATAATTAAAAACATTTTTTCAATATAAATATAAAATAAACTAAATTACACTAAATACTAATATATATATATATATATATATATATATATATATATATATAAAGCGATAAAGACATTAAAAAGAAAAACATAACATTTAATTAAATATATTTTTAATTTAATTGATACCAAGAAAAACATAACATTTAATTAAATATATTTTTAATTTAATTGATACCAAATTAAATCATCAAAATATAAAATATAAAGACTAAATGATGCACTTTAATTTTGGTATAATAATTTCAAATAAAATCATTAAAAACAAGGGATTGAATCTATTCACATTTATAGAAATCACCTCAAAACCAAGATAATGGCATATGGTATACCCGTGTTTTGAGTAGTTGTAATCCTTTTATATATTAATGTATTTTTAAATTTTTTACTATAATCACTTAACAAGATACAACTTAGAAAGGCTAATAATTTTCATAACAATATTCTCTATTACTTTTCTTCTTGTACTTTAATTTCTTGAAGTTTTTATATTATTGAGTTTGGCTGATGGTAAAGAGAGGCATGGAATCATAGTATGAATTGCAGGTGGACACGTGGTTTTCTTTATCATATGAATAGCATATGGATATGTGACTTGTCTATCTTTATGAGTTTATATTTGCATCATCCACATATATTTTACTCAATAAACATAAACATAAAATAGTTTTAACCTTTAAAAAATCCCAAACATAATTTACTTTTAAACAATCCCAAACATAATTTTTTTCCAATAACAAATAGTAATTTTTATTTTGAAAAAAAATGAAATTATATTATTTATTGGTACATTGTTTAATTCATATAAAAGATCCATTTTCTAATTTAAAAATTAGAATCTAGATTTTTCAAATACAAAAGTCTTAAAACAATCTCCCCCAAAATAAATCATAATGAAAAAATAACCTGTATATTATTTCATCAAAACATCTTAACCTTCTCAAAACAAATAACATATCAAATAACAAAAATAAGATCTATTAATAATATTTCATATCTTGATAAAAAGAGATTATATAAAATCTGCTCAAAGATGTGAAAAGATATTTAGTTCTCAAATTTCTAATAACCCTTAGCAATTTGGAGTTTTTTTGGATAACTTATTGGCACCCACATTTAACTCCTTTAGAAGTAGGGGAGGGCTTTGTTTATATAGTACTTTAATCCCAGAAACCATTGCTTGAACTTGTGCGACCACATATTCCACCCTTCAAGGGAATTGAACTTTTCCCACTGGTGAAAAACTCCTCACTCCTTACCAATGGATCCAACCCCTTTTGAAAAACAATGTCAAATCCAAATTACCTTCCTTCATAAAAGAATTCATAGACAATTCCTAGAAATCATTTTTCTCACCCACACATTCTATACACTTTGCTCCCTCTTTTTTTTTCATATGACATTCTAGGGATTCCTATGGACCTTGAAATTTAAACGATCCTTGTGTACTTAATATCTTGATCCATAATATTTGAAGTTTCAACTTCTCCCTCCTCCCTCCATGGAGTGTGTTTCAAATAAATTAATTTGATATTTAACTATAAAGACATGATTCAAACATATAAGGACAAAGCCATAAAACAATGAAATATTTACATTTGATTTATTTATTTTATAGATTTGTTTTCATAAACTTGATTTTCATTATTTCTTAAAATTTAAGGATGAACAATTTTACTCCACCTCAATATTAATGGTTTCCTTTAAAAAATATTCGAAATAAACATACACATTATTTTGCACATTATTTTGTATTTGTAGTTTTGTTGATTTCAATATGTACATAGTACAATCCCTTTGGATCAGAGTGATATGAGAATTCCTACTTTAGAGAAGTTTACTTAAATGATGTTATTTATTTTTAATGAATATTTTATTGTCATTTTTTTTCTCCTTTGCTTAATCATTTAAGAATACACATTATTTTGCACATTATTTTGTATTTGTAGTTTTGTTGATTTCAATATTTACATAGTACAATCCCTCCCTTTGGATCAGAGTGATATGAGAATTCCTACTTTAGAGAAGTTTACTTAAATGATGTTATTTATTTTTAATGAATATTTTATTGTCATTTTTTTTTTCTCCTTTGCTTAATCATTTAAGAATGTCCTGTATAGAATTCAAATATTAATCTTATTTAATTGAATCTAATGTGATACGTTGGATATGGATGAAATCAAATTATCATAATCCTCTATTTAGTATTCGATCATAATGATGTTGCCGAGGGTTCAAATTCTTTTCCAAGCAATTAAAAGCTCCATAAGTAACGAATCCACTAGTGCCTATGGCATCGTGACTTGGAAGAAGTGGATATGGATGAAATCAAATGAACCTTGAGTAGGGTTTTCGAAAGTTGTTTTGGAATTTCAAGATTTTTTGTGTGATTGCACTAGGAGGTTGCAATGGGGATCTTTGGTACTACTCGTTGTGATCATGTAAAGTTGTGTGTAAGATCGATAAGGTAGATTCATTCGATCACTTTATATTAATGTATAAAATTTATGAGAAAAGGTTTTTTGATATTTTTTCAAGAAATATTCTCCAATATAATGAGGTAGATAAAAAATTTGTTCTCTAATCATATGGATCATGTTAAGGATTTTATTAAAAAATCACTATTTTGCGGATTCATGAACCCATCAATCATGACACTATTATTGCACGAACTATATTGGAAGGATAAGTTATCAATCATTTATACTGGATCATTATTATACATTTTTAGATCCATGAAGCTTACCTAAAATGATATTATTATCACCGAGTCTAACACTTGTGCAAAGTCTTCACAAGATGCAAGGCACATGTAACATATGGAAGTACTTTCCACTGTCACCTTAACAATTACTTCCCTTGTTTTAGTGAAGGATTGAAATCCAAGACAAGGAAGGATTCCCTAGCAACCTCAATGAATCCTATAGAAATATTGAATCAATTATATGGACTCCTATTTTGGTTACTCAATTATACCACCACTTGGATCAATGTTCAAGGTAAACATAAGGTGGTCAAGTAAAACAATTTTAGATTTATATGTGAGGTGTTTTAAGGCATCGATTGATAATTACCAAGTATAACATGTCAAATAAATGCCTTGAAACACTACGAATCAAAAGAAAAGTTATGGAAGTCATAAAACTTGTAGATAAATATGACTACTTCAACAATGTGGCAAGTTATGATAGAAAAAATATAACAGCCCTAAAACCAATAAGAATGCAATGAAAAATAGATGAAATACAAGCTAAGACTAACACATTAAATAACCAATGCTTATTGAAACATAATATGGCATGAAATGACTTCAACATGTGCAAGACATCAAGCCCTAATTCATTGAAAAATTGAACAATGATGCAATAAATGATTTCAAATGTGTTCTAAAGTAACAATGCAATAAAACCCTAGAAACTAAGCTACTAGAGGTTGAAAGTTGAAGACGGAAAGCAATAAAACCTGAATCTACTATAAGACATCAAAGGAGATGAGGAATTAGGGTTTTAGCTCACTTTGAAAGAGAAAATACTAGTGCCATCTAGCTTCCTTGGGCATATGGAGTCAAGATGCAACTTCTATGGAGAGCAAATGCAAGAAACAAACAGTAGGGTAGTTTACTACAAACCCTAGGTGGTGTTCCTTTAGGAGTGAAACTGAAGGTAATCCACTACAAATCCTAAGAGGTTGTCCTATGTCTTCTAGAGGCTTCAGCAAATATCAAGATGGATTTTGGTCAAAACCCTAGAAGAGTCCACTACAAACCCTAAAACCTTAACCTATAAGAATAAGACTAGTGTAGTCCACTACAAAGAAATATCCTTGTGTCCTACAACAATCTTTAAAATAATAATAACATGGGAAGGTAGTCCACTACAAACCTTCCTATGGTTTCAAGAGAAATTTCATCCAAGGAAATACAAGATAACATGGAATTATCACCACTTTGATAAAACATACACTTAATACATCAAGAATAAATCATCGAAGATTTGAAAATAATAGTTAATCATC
Organism: Picea mariana; assembly: GCA_032191745.1. NCBI lineage: Eukaryota > Viridiplantae > Streptophyta > Pinopsida > Pinales > Pinaceae > Picea > Picea mariana. Next base: position 7,064 of record JASDQU010191427.1, read on the forward strand.
AAATCAATGAGCATCAAAGAAACCCTAACCATGAATTATCCAAAATAAACTTGAAAAAACATCCACTAGATCATCTCCAATAAAGTGCAGATAAGTTCTCCATGATGAATAAGAGAGAAGACAAGTGCTAGAAATGATTCTCCGAAAGATGAATTATGATTTACAAATGAGGAAAGCCTCCTTTATATATATGAGAGAATCATAGAGCCTCATCTCTCTAAAATCACCTAAAGACATAATGATACATGATACAAGGTGGATAGGTCTCAAGTCGACTCCCAAAATAGCCTCCAAAAAAGAGATAAAATTATAATAAATCAAAACTTCCTCTCAAAAGTTCACACATGTGAGAGTGGAGAACAAAAAGAGGGAGAAATAATCTCCTCAAAGGGTATGATATATTCAAAAGTCATGTCCATTCCCAAAAGGTGAAAAGAATCATCAAAAGTCACATCCCCTCATCAATGAGGTCACATCTCATCACCAACCAAGTTCCAAATCATCACCCATGTGCTAGGTCAGCTCAATCAACAATCTCATCACTCCAAACATGATATCATCCTCAATATGTGCAACATCCTAGGTAAAAATGTCAACTTCATGAAGGAGGAAGGCTCCATCATCCCTCCAAAGGGGTATACAATCCTTTTCAAGTGCCATGGAATCCAATCAAACCCTAACGTCCTTAGGGGGTGTAATGTCAAATTTGTGGGCCTCCAGCCCTCTTGATGATACATTTTTCTATATCTGCAACATCCCAACTCATCAATGCAACGTCCAAGGTCCAGGAGTTACTGGAGGTGTCTCAAGGCATGCCAAGTCATCAACGCCTGAGCCATACAATGTGCAATTTCATGGGTACAAACATCAAAACATCCCTGACATGACTATCACCAGGGGTGCATCATCATCAAGCAATGCTTAGAGAAGTCAAGTTAAACCAACCATCATGGATACAAGAGTCATTAAAATCATACAAAGTAACCCACAGTCTAATGCAAAATCCATGTAAGCAATTCACATTAGGTATCTTCAAGCTTCACACTAGCTTAAGAATTTACGCACTTTTCCAAGTTTAGGTATCGAAGGACCATCACAATACCCTATTAGGTGTGCTAGTACTCAAGTAGAGGAGTAGAACTCTCGAGAAAACCTTCAAAGAATAAGTATAAGTGAATTACATGGAATGAGGTTTACTTCATGGTCATGGTTTCATTGACATGCAAGGCCACATGTGGGTTCATCTCCATGAGCTCCTTTGTAGAGGGAGATCTTGATGCTTGAGTTACCCTATCCTTGGAAGTATGTGTATTCCAAACCCCTATTCTTGTCTTTTGATTATTCATGTATTTCTCTGCAAGACCCCTTTTAGGTTTATGCATTTATTTTTACTGTGATTTTATTTAGTCCTTTTAATTTGATCTACATTCAGTGCATTAGGACTTGGGGGATGGCCCCATATAGAGGGGGTAGATATAAACATAATTCTTTGGATTTTGATTTTATTATTTTTCATCCCACTTCATTTTTCAATCTTTTACTAACTGCATCAACATCGGGCATTCTAACCCCTTCTTCTCATAGGAGGATGGAGGCATGTACCTTTTTGGTATACATGTAACAACCATTTCCAAAAAGTAGGACAATGGAAGGAATATAGATGGAATGCGTTAAGTATGGAAGGGAATGGTACATTACCCCTATCAAGGCCTCCCAGTAGTACCCGTGTTCACCAAGAGTGATAAAACTGGACTATGACACATATAATGGCCACCAAGGTGAAACAAGGAAAAAAACATAAGTTCCAAGCATCATGATCCATTATCTGACTTCAACCATGATCATGACCTAAATACGTAATGTATTAAATGTACCACTTTATATGAAACAATGACTACTGTACCATATGTGTCTTGGACCACCTTTATAGGATGAACCATGACCTAAATATGTAATATATTAAATCACTTTATATGAAACAATGAATAATGTACCTCATGTGTCTTGGACCACCTTCATAGGATGAACCGTGCTTTAAAGCTCAATGTCTTGTATTAATATTTATTGTGTAAAAAAATGAAGGTGAAATAAATTGTAATTCCATCGAATAAATAAATAAAAATTAATGTTAGATATTTAAAGTAATTAATAAAACAACAATTTTATATATTTTAAATTTTCTTCGACTTTTAATATTAAATATATTTAATTTAATTATTGTTATTATGATTGTCAAATATTATGAAAAGCTACAAAGTCATAAAGGATCACTTCAGTTGAACCAAACCAAATCAGGTCCTATTAGGATCTCCAGCGAAAGAAGCGTACCACATATATGGACATGATATCATGAAGGTATGTTACAGAGATTGTTTAGGCAAGATTTGAATCCTTTGGTTTCCAAATAGCTTCTTGCCCTTTTTCCAGGGGACCTTCAAATAATGATCAAAAGCATGTATATATCAGATTCTGCCAATGTAAGGTAGTTATTGTTTCAAAAATCATTTCGAGGATTTAAACAATATTCATGGATAGATAATATTGTGAGGATTTAAACAATATTTAGTATTTGATGATAATGATGCTTCCCATGTTTGAGATTCTTAACTTTCACTAGGAAATGAAAAGGTTCCTAAATGATGGTCACTTTAGCTCATGTTATGGTGACTCAGGCAGACGTTGTATATGGATGAAATCAAATTATTATATTAGCGAAAGTATAAAATTCTCAAATCTACATTGCGCGGAAAAAATATGTTCCGCACAGTTACAAAGACTACACAATGTAATTCTTCGTCGTTGAACTCTCCAGACTTACCACACATTTCACAGACTGCACAATATACTACGTGTTGTGATGATAACACTTAATAAAATGATTTCTTGACACTGTGCTACTCTCAGCACATAAACTATGAACTTAACCTTGAGCATAAACAAAGAGAAGATATTTTCACAACAGAAACTCAAGAATATATCAACACACATGTATTTAATATATTAATAACTTGAGCACTGCGCGCGGTTATGAAATTCAAAACTATGTTGAGATTCAACTCCACTAACTTCTGCAAAATTACAAAACACAAAGCTTGTGCTCTCATACTTGTTCAACTCCTTACACAACTATTGTTGTTTGCTAACTATCGACTCTTCTCTTTGTTATGTTCTATTCTGTCAACTACTTACAGACTCGGGCATATATAGATAAAGACCGAGACTTCCTGTAGAAGCAAAACTGACTCAACAATTAAGACGACAATAAATTTTGACTGACTCTTATTTGCATAACAGAGCTCGAGAAAAATAAATATCGGCTCATTAAATAAGATCTTGCTAACACTCTTCCTTGTTGTGTCTGACAGACTAACATCTCTTCTTTCTGTGACAGACAGAGTCTGCGTAAGCGTGAAGCTCACGACTTGTAATTAATATTTCCAATTCTACCCCTTAATTATAATTAGGCGAGTTTACAAAATACAAATTTTACATCAAAAATTTGAATTTAGATAAACTGTCAAACATATGTAACTGTGTCGACTCCTAGACAATTGCGTAGTTTCTGAAATGAATCTCTTGCCAAAGATTTTGTAAATATATCTATGACTTGTTCTTTAGGCCTGCAAAATTCTAAACAGATTTCTTTGTTATTCACTAATTCTCTAATAAAATGTTACCTTGTATCAATATGCTTGGTTTTCTTGTGAAACACATGATTCTTTGATAACATGATGGTGGAATTGTTGTCACAAAACACTGTAGTTGGTTCTTGCAACAAATATTTTAACATTCTTCTCATCCGCATTGCTTGACAAGCTGCGCTTGTAGCTGCGACATACTCAACTTCATCTGAAGAAAGAGTCACAATGGGATGCTTCCTTGATTCCCATGACACTATACCTAATCCAAAATGAAATGTGTATCCAGAAGTGTTTTTCCTGTCATCTATGCTTCCTCCACAATTACTATCAGTATATCCAATAAGTCTGAAATCTTCTAAAGTAGAATACATAATGCCAAAATATTTTGTTCCATTGATATATCTCAAAATTATTTTTCCTGCCTTCCAATGTGTTTCTTTTGGTGTTTCCATGAACCTTGAAATCAGGCTCACTCCATACATAATATCATGTCTTTTTGTTGTCATATACATAAGACTGTCTATCATTCTTTTAAGCATTGTGGGATCCACCTTGGACCCTTCATCTTCTTTGCTTAACTTCAATCTTGTTATGACATGGGTTGGAGCTTCTTTGGAATTTATCATGTTGAATCTTTTCAAGATCTCATGAGAATTTTTAGATTGTGAAATAAATATGTCAGCTTTAGATGGTGAAATTCAATACCCAAAACATATTTCACAAGCCCCATATCAGTCATCTCAAACTCATCCTTCATGAATGAATTAAATTCTTCTATGCCAAAATCTCCTGTAAAAATAAAATCATCTACATATAAGAAAAAAATTAACATATTACCTTGTTGATTTGATTTGATATACAGTGTTGGCTCACATTCACTTCTTTGAAATCCATTATGAGTGAGATAGGAATCTATGTGACTGTACCAAGCTTTGGGAGCTTGCTTTAATCCATACAATGCCTTCTTCAATATGTACATTTTGTTTTCTTGTTCTGGAATCTCATAGTCTTGTGGTTCTTCCACATACATTTATTCTTCTAAATGTCTATTCAAGAATGTTGACTTTACATCCATTTGATAAACATACCACTTTTTCTGCACAACAATGGCTAACACAGTTCTTACTCTGTCCATGTGCGCAATTGGTGAAAATGTTTCATTGAAATCAATTCCAGGTTGTTGTGTAAAATCTCTTGCAACTAATCTTTCCTTGTGCTTCTATACATTTCCATCTGCATCTTGCTTGGTCTTATAAATCCACTTGACACTTATCACATCCTTGTCTTCAAGTACATCTACCAATTTCCATGTTTGATTGTTCTCTATGCTTTTTATTTCTTCATCCATGGCTTGTGCCCATACATCATCCTTGAAAAATTCTTCAAAGGTTAGTGGATCTTCTATTTGTGAAAATAGAGAAAAAAATGAAAACTATAATGTCGCAGACTTCTTGTCTTCCTTGGTAACAAACTTGCTAATATTGGATCCGGAGATGTGGAACTACTTGGACTACTTGCTAGAGTTTGTTGCGCTCTGGGTGTGGATTGCGCACATGCAGATCTCACTGGAGTAGTTTGAGCTAGGATTTGTGTTGCAATTCTAGAAGTAGAAGGAACTGTGCACTAACTTATAATTGTTGTTTGAACCACTTCATCCTCTGTGCCATCATGCGTGATACCATCAATAATTTTGACTTTGATTTCTATGCTTCCATCCCATGCTTCATTCTCCACAAATTGAACATTGTGACTGATTATGACTTTTATTGCAATAAGATCATACAATTTGTATGCTTTTGTATCTTCAGAGTACCCAATAAAAATACATTTATGTCCTTTGTTATCTATCTTATTTCTCAGCTCATCTGGAACATATGCATATGCGACACAACCAAAAACTTTTATGTGTGTCACATTATGATTCGTACTTGTCCAGGCTTTTTGAGGAACTTTGTTTTTCACACTCTTTGTCAGACATTTGTTTATGATGTACAGTACAGTTGCTATTGCCTCAACCCAATACTCATTTGACAAATGTTTGGTTTCCAACATACTACGCATCATTTCCATGATGGTTTGATTCTTCCTCTCTATGACACCATTCTTCTATGGCGTATACCATGCAGTAAATTGCTTGCAAATGCCATGAAATTTACAAAAATTCTGAAATTCTCTTGAAACATATTCACCTCCTCTGTCAAATCTTATAACCTTGATGTAATGACCACTTTTCTTCTCCACAAATGATTTGAACCGCTGAAAACAACCCAATGCATCGGATTTATGTTTTAGGAAATAAATCCATGTTTTTCTTGAGAAATCATCAATAAATGTAAGAAAGTAGGTGTTGCCTCCTATAGATGGTGTTTGCATTGGTCCACAAATATCTGAATGTACAATTTTTAGTGGAGCTTTTTCTCTATACGGCTTTCCAACTGGAAATGATTCTCCGTGTTGCTTTTCAAAGATGCATCATTCACATATTCTTTCTGGTTTTTTAATCAATGAAAAACCTTTCACCATATCCTTTGTATGTAGTAGCTTCACACCTCCAAAGTTCAAATCTCCAAATCTAAAATTCCACAGCCAAGAATCATCTTACACTTTAGATTGGAATGTTGTCTGCATCTTTGCACCATTGTCTTATTTTCCCTTGAAACTGCACGCACTAACTTTTCCTTCCTTGGAACTACACACACTTACTTCTTCGCTTTCTGCTTTGAATGCAGTGTCTAACTACGCATATTTTGTGTCATAGATAGCTTGGGTTGTATTTTTCTTCTTAGATGGCTTCAATGTTAATGGAAACATTATGTTTCTTGTCATCTGAATTCTGCAATAAGTTGATTTCTTGAACATCTGTCCATCATCACACAGTGATTATCTTCCATGTAGATTCTATATCCTTTCTGTAACAGTTGTCCTGTTCGCATCAAATTATGTTTTAGGCCAAAAACATGATATACATCAGGCATAAATTTTTGTTCTCCTTGTTAAGTCAAAATGTTAATAATTCCTTTACCCAAAACAGTGACTTGGATATATGTTCCAAGTGTAACTTTAGTTTGGATTGACTTATCCAAACTAGAAAACAACTCTAAGTTTCTTTTCATGTGATTACTACATCCTGAATCTAGATACCATGTGTCACATGGACTTTCTTGAGCAACATTGCATTCAACTGGTGAGACTATAGGAATTTCTTCAGTGTGTGCCATAAACATAGGACTGGAGGAAGTATTTTTGTTTTTTGAATGATCTTTATCTTGCTTGTTCTGATTATATTGTCTCTTTTTGCACTCATATGCATAATGTCCATACGTTTTACAATAATGGCACCGAATCTTTGATTTATCAAATTTTTGACTACTTGGTTGACTGTTATTTTGAATTTTACCTCTTCCATGAGTATTTCCAAGATTTCTACTACATCCACCTCTAACAGAACTTCTTCCTCTGCCTCTAAAGTTTTCTCTCTCCTTTCCTCTTCCACGGCTTATATACGATTGTACAAAAAATACATTTTATAATGACATATTTGACATATTCAATTTTTGTTCGTGATTAATGAGGGAGGCTTGCAACTCATCTAGACTAAATTGACTTAGGTCTTTGTTCTCTTCCAAGGTTACAAAAAGAGCATCAAATTTAGGAGGAAGACTCCTAAGTACTTTCTCAACAACTCTTCTATCCTCTATGGTTTCTCCATGAGACTTAATCTGATTTATCAGGACAATAACATGGATGTAAAATGAATCCACTGAATCTATGTCTTTCATTGACAGAGTTTCAAAATATCTTATAAGAATTTGTAGTTTTGAAGTCTTAACTTTGTCCATACCTTGATAAGAAGTTTGTAATATGTCCCATGCTTCCTTGGCTTGCTTTGTTGATGCAACTCTTGGGAGTATGCTCTCATGCATGGCTTGATGTATGTAAAACATTTCATTTCCATCCTTTTTCCTTTGATCTTTCAAAGCATCATTCTCATCTTGTGTGAGGGCATTGTACACTTCATGATCTATTGGTTCCACATAGCCATTTTCAACTATATACCATACGTCTTGATCGCGAAATAATGCCTTCATGGTCAAGGACCATAACTCATATTTTTTTTTTTGTAAAAGTGGGAGGTTGTAGATTTGAAGTAGAAGCCATGTTCTTACCTTCCAATAGAGTTGATGTTCTTAAAACTTACTTTGATAAAACTTTTTCTGATCAACCTCCTCTGATCAACCTGCTCTGACACTAGATCTCGGATCTACAACGCGTAGACAAACTCTACGCCGCATAGTTGCAAAGACTGTGCAGTGCAATTCTTCGTCGTTGAACTCTCAGGACTTACCACACAGTTCATAGACTGCACAATATACTACGCGCTATGATGATAACACTTAATAAAATGATTTCTTGACACTATGCTACTCTCAGCACATAAACTATGAACTTAAGCTTGAGCATAAACAAAGAGAATATATTTTCACAATAGAAACTCAGGAATACATCAACACACAAATATTTAATATATTACGAACTTGAGCACTGTGCATAGTTACCAAATACAAAACCATGTC
>JASDQU010191429.1:18858-30541 GCA_032191745.1 Picea mariana
TGCTTAATTCTCAGTAGTTATTAAGGTTGTGACTCTATCCTCTTGACAGAGTCTTAACACAGTTCCTCCACAGGGAACTCCCTCCGCATGCAACTTATTTATTGCATATCCATCACTATCTATGGTAGCCTTAACCTTGAGTTAGCTTCAGTTGTTTACCAAATATTTCATAAGGAATATAAAAATGCATCCTTGTCATGCATCCATTTTATATATCCACACATATTCTAGTTTTGTTAACTTACATCCATGATGTACTTAAACATAAGCATAACCAAAAGCATGTGTGTATCTTCCATGGGTATATTTCATAGCCTACATACATCTCTACCTTAAAATTAGTCACCTCCTGATTTTTCAAAATCATTCTCATGTGATCCTCAAGATGTAATAATTTGCCTCTTAACCTGACAACAGACCATCCTTGCTCATTTACTCTTTCATTTATTTATACTAGTCTTTCCTAAGGGAATGGAATACATCCACCTCAAGTTGTAACTCAAACAAAATTTCTATAACTCTTCAAAGATTCCATGCAACCATGGTATTCATTCAATTTTGGCAAGTGCACTTCTTGCCTTATATTTCACTCATCAAGGCAACCATATTGTGCCTTCAATTTACATATATTCTTACACCATACATATGCATTACTTGCACATTTAGTATCACTCACACCTAGTTGGTATTAATATCAGGCTTCATATCAAGAATCTTCTCAGTGCATTAAATATGTGCACTCAAGCATAAACACACACATCCCAAACATTCATCATGCAAGCTTATTGCTTGCACCTTTTTCCATGTCATTCACACAGATGGACATATCAGACTTTTATATCCTTCTCCCAAGGATATTCCAATCATTCTTATGATAAGTCTCATAGGTACACTCAACACTGAGTTTCCCTCTCAATTGAGAGCTTGCAGTCATTCACAAGATACCCACCTAGCAGTTTAATAGACATAGTCATAACTATGTTTCCCTTTCTGTGTGATAACAACTAGTAAGAAAACACTCTTGCCTCAACTTTCATGAAAAAATTTCCCACTCATAAATACAGTATGGAAAATTATAACCATTCCCAAGGTGATAAAACAACCAATCTAGCTTCCACCTGGTCTTGAACAACAAATCTTCTGATCAAGGAAATCCTTTTCTAGATTCCCTTCACTAGGGGCCAACTATATATGTATGGCTACCATCCACCACTAGATGTCAATATGACCCATTAGGCTTATAGAAGTTCCCCAACACTTCCTTTCCCACATTCAGGACCAACATTTAATCAACCATTTTACCTTAATTATAATAAATTGTTAACGTCTAATAACATTTGGACTATTCCCTTAAATCCCAAATGCAATTTTGAGTTATGTTACTTACTAAGTATCCTAGTTCAAAAATCCAGAGTATCTTTAGGTCAAGATCAGTCTTGACGATTACACCTAGAATTCTTTCTTTTGTTCAACAAGAGTCAGGGATGGAGGCCACTTTCCTCCTCCCACAAGAATTCTAGCATATTAGTTTCCTATCCACTAAGCAAGGGAGGTTGTTGTGATTTCTCACTCAATCACTCTATATTTATACAACTCTATTTATCAGCTTGATTAGAAAAAACCTTGCCCAACAATTCTTGTACACAGAAACAAAATTTGTTTCTTGGTTCCCTTAAAAACTGAAGAGCTGCACATGCTCTCCCTTTTCATAGAATGGTCACCAAGCTCATTCCTATGATTGTGAGGGATTATACACATATACAAAGTTTAACCCTTCATTAAAGAAGTAGTTGTTACTTCTATGGATCCTTTCCATCTGTTCACATCCAAGTCTTTATATTAGTGCCCATCAACATAATCCCACTCCTGTAGTATCGGATATCATTTCCCAAAGAAATGATAGGCTTCCTTTAACACACACTAACATGATTCAATATCGTTGGGTAAAATCCCAACTATATTTTAATCTACATCCTTATACTCAAGGAATTTATGCATAAAATTTATGTTTGGCAGTAATATTCTCCACATGCTCATATTAGCCTTGGTAACCAAATCTTTTGACTATACAACAACACATACAATTTCCTAGTGAAGTCAACTACTTTAATTGGAAACGCCGAAACATCTGTAAACAGTAAAAGATCGCATTCCTCTCTTCAGTAGAGGGTTACTAAGCTTCTTAGGAATGGGATAAGATAGGGTGTTACCCGTTAAATTCCTCCAAAACAATATTTTCATACAATTCATGCATGAGCCCAAGTATACCAAGTGTTTTTGTCGTGCTCTGATACCAATTTGTAACACGCCCGACACCTAGATTCTCTTTTAAGGGCTAGGGCATCATTTTTTGGTTTTCCTTAACTATCTCATATCTTAGATTCCGAATTTCTATCACGTCCTTCTCATCCATCACTACCCAATCACTAGCTTCATGTTAAAAACTAGGCTCTGTTCGGGACTTAATCTTCCTTTATAATATTAGCGGTAGAGGGATTTGGCGCTTCAACACTTCATCATTTTATGCATCTTCGCTATATTCGCATGAGACCACCTGAAATCCTAAACTTCCGAAGTCCCGTAAACTTGCCACGTGATTCAAATCTTCAAGCATTTTGGTCCCTTTACAATACTACTGCCAAATCCTCTAGATCCCCAAAGTCCCAAACTCTCGGAGTTTTGGTCACTCTACCAATCACTTTGGCTAAGCGGCTTGTACCAGGGATTGACACATGTAAGGGTCGGGGGATGACACATGTCACATTGCCATGGGTCTATAAGGTATGTGATATGCACAAATCCGAGTGACATGTGGCACGTCCAACATGGGTCCACGTCACCCTGGGTGATGTCACTACTTAACTTCACTCGAGACTGACTGTCCTTTATGCCTTTCGATCTCGCAGCCAAGGTTAGTCCACATACCCCTTGGATCAATGGTCCTCGCTACTTCGTAACTTCAGCATTCAGGGGTTTCATAATATAGACTTCCCCTTGCCCCCAAAGTAGGTCAGCACCGGGCTAACCACAGCCTAGATATGACGGTGAGGAAAAGTCTAGAGGAATCCTCAAATCGATGGTACTCATTACTTCAGGCTTCGAAGCTTATCAACACATCACACCTCAAATTCCCCAGAGGGGCCAGTCTCTAAACTAAAGGATTTGGTGCCACATGTCCCCTGTATATCGATGGTTGAAAAGGATCCTGAAGGATCTGAGGATCAACGATCCTCATTACTTCACGAATCTGGGCTTCAAGGGTTTTGACGTTACAACAACCCTATTCTTCCAAAGTGGTCAAAGTTGAGCTGACCTCGAAATAGATCTAACGATTTGAGGGTGTCCGCGTAACTCTAGAGATATATGACTCATGACTTCCATTGAAGGGTCTCTTGGGTCCCACTATTGGGCCACTCCTAAAGAGACATCTGTCATCCCAAAGCACTCCGGTAAGAATACGCGGCACCTGCCTCAAGCCACCATCATCCCCTTCCCATGGCATGAGGTCTACACACCTGGAAACATCACCACTTAACACGTGGGCTCCCACATGATCCTTGTCGTGATACACATGTCCCCACGATTGAATGGTCAAGAGGGGTCCCGACGGATCCTTAGATCCACGGTCTACATTACTTCGCAACTTCAGCCTTTGGGGGTTTTGACGTTACAATGTCCTTATTCTCCTGAAGCGTTTAATGTTGGGCTGACCTCATAGTAGATATGACAGATATGAGAGAACTTGAAGGGTCCCCAAAGAAACGGTCCTAGTCACTTCACGACTTCAGCCTTCATGGTCTCCCAAAGTGGGACCTCGTCGAAGTACCATGTGTGGGTCCCTCCTCCTAAATGATCGAACGGTAGATGGGGCTCCAAATGATCTCCCCAAATCTATAGCTCTCCTTTACTTTGTAGCTTCAGCGTTTGGGGAATTTGATGCTATAACATCTCCATTCTCCCGAAGTGTAACTTCCTCAAATTCATCCCAATGTAGATCCAACGGCTGAGGGAATTCCCCGAACTCCTAGATCGGTGGCTCGCGCTACTTCATGATGGGTATTTGGATCTCGATTTTAGACAGTAAGATAGGTTCACCTAACCACTAGTGTAACATACCCTGCCACCCACAGGCTGGGGCATGCTACCTACAAGCCCACCCTTGGACTTTGTACTCTTACTGATACCTTCTTTAATTAATAAGAACACATAAGATATAAGATTTAGCAACATGCATAGCAATATCCAACAATCATGCATAATCTACAATTTAGTTAAACGATAATTAAAATACACAGTGGAATACAGTCATACACAGATAATAATATCACAGCAAAGAGAACTTATCTTTATAAAAAGGAGACACCAATTGGCTGCAGACCAAGAACGTTCCACCTAACTGTAGACACCACTGCTTCAAATCTCAACAACAGTGTCACCCCCGAGTCAGGGTTATGAATCCACAAGGACAGTTCTAGAGTGTACTTCCATTCCCAAATCAGTCAGCTCTCAATCTCTCACAGGTTTCCCAACACCCACAAAAATCCAAGTACCCAACTCTCTTCTACCCAGCCTATACTACCCCAAGAGAATGGACCTCCACCCTTCTCTGCCACGCAGTTCCTTAGGTAGTCCTTCTCCTTATTTTCCAGGGCCTCCAGCACAGCTGGTCTAGAATCTCAATGCTGGAACTCTCATGACTCGCAGTTGTGAGAAAAACAGGGCACGGGTCAACGCATCTCAGACATGCAGGCACCAAGTCACGACTAGATTGCACTAGTGACCATTACAACCAACTATCCTATGGCTAATTCTCAGCAGTTCCTTTCCCTCTTCCAAGCCAAGACACAAGTGAGGATGGATCAATGAATGGGTGAGTGATTGCATGAAAGTGTGTGAGGGAAAGAATGGTACGAAATGCAGGAGTGAAGGAGCGGATGAGCCAACGACCAACCCCACAATCATACCAGGGATGGGTTTAAGTAAATTGTGGGGAATCAAGAACCTCCTATCCTTCCCTAAGAAGCTCATGTAACCAATCCCCTCCCTTAGGAAAAAAGTGTAATTAACATAGGAATAAACACGTATCCCCTCAAGCCCCCTCTCTTGTGGAATCATAGCCCCCTATAACTCTAGTCATTGTCCATCTAGCAGCCATCCATGTATTTATTATTAATAATGATAGAAACATTACATGTCTTGGGTACACTGGCCTTTTAATAATTGTTTGGGTACCCTGGCCTCTCAGCATTGTAACAATACATTATTTAAAATGGGGGTTCAAAACCTGGGGTGTTACATCCCCTCCCCCTTATTTTTTCATTGTCCTTAATGCATATACAAAATAGAGATCAAAATCTCAAATTTATTCAAAAGGACATGGGTACTCTGCCCGCATGGCATCTTCGTGCTCCCAGGTAGCATCTTCAGAACCATATCAGGTCCACTGAACTTTTACCATCTCTATAACTCGATTCTGGAGCAGTTTGACTTTTCTATCCAATACTCGCATTGGTTGAACCTGAAAATCTCCCTCTGTCTCTACCTGAATCAGATGTCAATCAATAACATGGTTAGGTTCATGTACATATTTCTTTAGTAAATATACATGAAATACATTATGCACATTCATGGAAGCAGGTAATGCAAGCATGTATGTAGCTGGCCCTATTCTATCCAATATTTCAAATGGACCACAGAATCTGGCTGCCAGCTTTGTACAACTACCCAATTTCAATGAGATTTTCTTGGGATTCACTTTCAAAAGTACATGCTCCCCTACTTTAAATTATCTAGCTGTCCTGTTCTTGTCTGCATAAACTTTATGTCTATCCTGAGCTGCCTTTAAATTTTGCTTGATCTTGACCACCTGGTCTTCCATGTCCTTGAGAAACTCCATCCCAAGTACCACTCTATCTGTTGGGTTGTCCCAGCTTACTAGAGTATCACATTTCCTACCATACAAGGTTTGAAATGGGCTCATTCTCAGTGAAGCTTGATACCCATTATTATATGAAAACTCAACCAAGTGTAAGTAATCTTCCCACATAGATGGCCTATTCATCACATACATTCTCAGCATGTATTCAATTATTCGATTGACTCTCTATGTTTCCCCATCTATCTGGAGATGATATGTTGTGCTAAAATTTAGATTTGTGCCAAATCCCTTATACAATCCCCTCCAAAAATTGAAGGTAAACTTTGTATCTCTATCCGAGACAATTTTCCTAGGTATCCCATGCAACCTAACAATTTCCTTCATGAAAATTTCTGCAATATTAGTCATTGTATGCATTGTCTTCACAGGCACAAAAGGAGCACCCTTTGTTAATTTTTCAACCACCACCATGATTGAATCATGTTTCTTATTCATTCTGGGTAATCCTGTGATGAAATCCATGGTGATCACTTCCCATTTCTTCTTTGGAATTGGCAATGGCTGCAACAAACTCGTTGGGTGCCTATGCTTAGCCTTCACCTTTTGAAATTCCATACATTGAGCGATGTAATCAACAACATCCTTCTTCATCCCTGGCCAACAGAACTGGCTTCTTACTTCTTTAATTGTTTTCTGGTACCCAGGATGTCCATCATAAGGAACATCATTCATCTCCTTCAGTACCAAATTGCTCAGCACTCTAGAATTAGGAACATAGATTCTATTTTTATGCATGAGTAATTTGTCTTCCTTTATGTCATACTCCTTTATTTTTTGTTGTAAGCTTTCCTTTACCTATAGGTAATCCTGGTCTATAACAAGACCATCTAAAATTTTGTTCTTCAAGTTTGATTGATGCATACTAACAACAATAGCATGCATGGTATGCACTCTTCTACTAAGTGCATCAGAAAATTTATTCTCCTTGCCCTTGATATGATTGATATCAAAGTCATATTCACTTGAAAATTCCATCCATCTTGTTTGCCTAGAATTCAAGGTCATTTGTTCAAAAAGATACTTCAGGCCAATGTGGTATGTCCTTAATTCAAGCTTATTCCCCATGAGATAATGCCTCCACATCTTTAAGGCATGAACAATGGCAACAAGTTCCAATTCATGTGTGGCATAGTTACTCTCATGTTCCTTAATGATTCTGGACTCATATCCAATGACATGTCAAGTTTGCGTGAGAACTCCTCCAAGTCCTTCCTTACATGCATCTGTACATACCACAAAACTTTCATTTGGGTCGACAATCTTTAACACAGGTGCACTAGTAAGTAATTCCTTCAAAAAATTAAAATTATTTTCACACTTGAGTGTCCATTCAAATTTAGTTCCCTTATTTTGCAAAGAAGCGATGGGGTGAGAAATCTTAGAGAACCCTACTATGAACCTTCTGTAGTAGCCAGCTAATCCCATAAAAGATATGATGTCTGACACATTTCTGGGTGTTGGCCATTCTCTAATGGCTTCGATCTTCTTTGGATCTACTGCTATGCCCTCCTCTAAAATAATGTGTCCCAAATAATGGATCTTCTTTTGATAAAAATAACACTTACTCAACTTGGCATACAACTGATGTTCTCTCAATACTTGCAATACCAGTCTTAAGTGATGTTCATTTTCTTCTTCAAACTTACAATAAATAATTATGTCATCGAGGAATACTATGAAAAACGTATCCAAATAATTTATGAATATCTTTTCTCCTCTTACCTGATCAAATAGGTCATCAATTCGGGGTAGAGGATACTTGTTCTTTATAGTGTACTTGTTCAGCGGTCAGAAGTCAATACACAACCTCAAATTTTTATCCTTCTTTTTGACAAAAAGTATTGGTGCTCCCCAAGGTGAAACACTTGGATGTATGTACCCTTTCTTCAACAATTCCTCCAACTGCATTTGTAATTAACTATGGTGTGCTCATTCTGTAAGGTGTTTTTGACACTGGGGCATCTCCTGGCACTAAATCAATTGAGAAATCTATCTCCCTTCTTGGTTGCAATCCTAGTTTTTCTTGGAATACATCCTCAAATTCCTATAGTACCGAGAAATATTTGAAACTTCGCCCTTTTGTATTATATGGCTCTTCCACATGAGTTGCATACAATTGAAATCCTTTCCTAAAACATATTTTTAGTTGTAAGGCTGAAATCTCCCTTATAGAGATGGGTCTTGAAACTCCCTTCATAGTGCTTTGTTTTCCATTTCCATCAAGACATGTAAATGTCTTGTTATGACAATCTAGGATAGCATGATGCTTTTCCAACCAATCTATTTCAATCAGAATATCATAAGACCCCAATGGTATGATATTTAGATCTATACTAGTATTCACACCATTAAGACTTATGGAACAACTTCTGACTATATCATGGATTCTTCTTTTGGTTTCAGTGGCTAACTGAACGAAAATTTCTTTTCCAAGTTTACTTTTCTCCAAATGTAATCTATCCACTATCTCAGGATCAATGTAGAAATGACTTTTTCCTAAATCAATCAAAATAGAAACAGGCTGATTTATGATCTTACCTTCCACCTCGATCATATTGGACTAGTACTCTTCTTGTCGGTCATTTGAAGTTGCATAGATTCTTCCCATATCTTTGACTGTTGTAGAATCTTGGATGTTGTGCGCAGTATTCACTCTGTCCTTTCTGTGTGGTAAAAACTTGTAAATGTGATCTTCCTTGCATCCCCAACATTGGATTGGTGGTCTTCCCCTTTTTCCCAAGGAATCTTCCTTCTTGAAATCTCCCTTAGCATACTGATCTTGACGATTTCTATTAGGCTCATTCCTATTGAAGGAAGGTTTGAATCCTTTCCTCCTCTGATCACAATTCTCATTTTTCTTGTCCTTCCAAGATTTCAGCAGAGATTCTCTTCCCTGGCCTTGCTCATACAGGTATTTAGCCTTCCTAATGGCTTTAGTCAAGGTCTTGGGCTCATCACACTTAATCTTTTTCTTATAAAAGGTTGGCAGTCCACTTAGAAATCTTTGTATTTTCACTTTCTCATCACCAATGAACCTGACATTCTTTAACAATCCCAAGAACTTCTTCTCATACTCTACCATAGTCATGCTTCCCAACCTGAGTTCAAAGAACTCCTGCATTTTCATGTTATAGAAATGATCTGAGAGGTACTCCTTCTAGAATTACTTCTTGAACTTCTTCCAAGTGATCCTACTCTCATTAACATGTTCCACTTGCTTCAGTTGGTCCCACCACATTGCAGCTTTCCCGTGTAAATGGTAGGTGGAAATCCTAGCTTCCATATTTGATGAATAGTTATGCAACTGAAAATATCTCCTGAGCCCAAGAAACCATGCTCTGACATCATCTTCCCTTTCTATTTCACCCTCAAAGGAAGGTGGCTTGAGATTCCTCAGCTCTCCTTTCAAACTATATACCTCTTGTTTCCTTCTTTGGTGTCTGATAGGAGACACCTCTGGACTACTTACGGGATCATCGGATGCATAAAAATTTCTTTCTAAGTAAGGAGGTGAGTGGTGTCCATGAGCTTTGCTAGCACTTCTGGAATAACCAGATCTTCCACAATCATCCCTTCTTTCATGGCACTTGCCTTCTTCCTCTTGTCTTGAGTTTGATCCCTTCTTCATTTGTCTCTGCAATTGATTTAAACTCTGCAACACTCGAGCATTTATCTGAATTTTCTCTCTCATTAGTCTCTCTTTGTCTACTTTGTAGCTCTGCACTTCCATATTCAGGATTCTTCCCATTCCTATTAACATTTCATGTTCTCCTTTTCCCTTGCATCCATTGGACTCTGTCTCTGCATTACCAAATCTGGTATTCTGGCCTTTGGCCTCCTTATCATGACTGGAGGCTCCCTCACCTTCTTCCATTTTCTCAATATGCATCCTGAGTTGATGTGTTTAAGCCCCTTAATTCTGCAAAATGTGCAAGCGACCATTTTGTTAGAATTATGCATATGATAAACAAAATTGTCAAACCATGCTATAGGTCTCTTTATCTTTTTTTTTCATGGAGATCATATCCCCATTCTCCGAAAATAACAGTATCATGTTATCCTTGGCTGACATAGAATTTCATCCTGTGCAGACACTTCTTTCAAAGCACCTTCCCAAGTGACCACAACTAGAAACCGTGGCTAAATCATTCCTTAGCACTTTTCTGTCTCGAAGACCACCAATTTGGCCCTTAGCCCTCCTTCCCTCGGCTCTCAATATACTTATGACCACGGCCATGACATTGCGATTAGCTGAAAAGAGCTTGTCCAGAGCTTCAGGACTTCTGAAATTTCAGCGAGGACCGGATCAACAGTCCTCATCATCTTTCATGATCAACGATCGAGATCCACTTCGGGACTCTGCGCTTCGGGAGTCTTAACTTTCCTCGCTTGCCTCCTCCTATAACTCTTTTACCCGGAGTTCCTGATCTATCGATGGGTGTCCTCCCATAGATTAGCAGTTGTAAATTGCTTTGGCTCTTCAGGCTTCGGAAGTTTCAAACTCTCCTCCTGCACTTTCTCCCTGAGTGCTTTCACCCAAAGTCGGTGATCCTTCGATGTGTGTCTTCTGAAATCAACGCTCGATATGTACTCCGGCCTTCGGGAGTTTTCAGCCCAATGCAACCTATCACATATTTCCCCACTAGATTGCCTAGTCTCTAGACTACATGATCTATCGCCATGTGGAGAAATATTGGAAGTGAACACATGGCCCAATCAGATGGGTGACACATGTCATGTTCTAACTGATATTTCAATACTCCATATGCTCAAAACTTACTGACACGTTTTGCACATCTCATGTGTCCACGTCATCCCAGGTGACGTCCGCAAGCCACGTCACTTTGGGAATTCTAGGATCCACATCACCTTTAGGTGATGTCATCATGCCCCATCACTTGGCTCTTCGAGCTTCGGGACTTTGGTAGTTTCCACACTAGCACACTTCCAATTCTCCTTAACTCGGATTTCCCAAACCTCCTTAACTTTGATTTCCCGAACTGGTCAAACTGTCGCCATGTGTCTCCCTTATCGGACAACCCATATTAACCCCAGACTTTGGGACTTCGAAAGTTACCACTGCAAGGATCAATGGCTACAATTCCTTTGGACTTTGAAAAACTCAAACTTCAACATTTTTCCGAATTTTTTTTATCTCACGCTCACGATATACTGATGTGTGTCTCCCATGGATCGACAGCTATGATTTCTTCGGGTCTCTGGATTTTGAAGAAATCAACTCTCAACCTTCACTTTTCCCCAACGTGAGTGGATTTTTGCCATGTGTCCTCCTGGATCAGACGGTTGAGGTTCACTTTGGATCTCCGGGGTCCGAAAATCTCAATTCTAAACTTCTCCTTTCTCACCTTTTCCCGAAGTGCTTTCACCTAGGGCACACAATCGGTTGACGCATCTCCTCCTACAGATCAACAATCCCCGACTACTTCTACTCTTCATAGGTTCATTTCTCGAGTACTAACATGTCACATCATTGCATTCCTTTCAATTTACAGGGGCACACATTGGTAGTTTGGAGTAACCCACTTTTCGCCTCATAATTCTCCTGATGCTGACACGTAACCCCTTGGTGAAACCGTGGTTTGGATTGCGTGATCACCTTGGGAAATTATCTCCCATGCAACTTGGTTCCCCGTAATGCCTCATGTCCATTGATCTCTCTCTCCCATGGGATCTGATGGTTGTGACCTTAACCCTTGCTTCCTTTACATCGAACGACCCCTGTTC
>JASDQU010191432.1:6296-16366 GCA_032191745.1 Picea mariana
TCATTCATTAAATAACGAAGGTCTAGAGAAAAATCGAAAGATTCGTGTTGGACGTACTCTGCAACTTCGATCGACGATGTTTACATGCTTTGGATTACATCCATCAAACAATTGCGGTGCGTCAAGTCTTTAAACACCATGTCGCGAGGCGCGAGTATTGCACTGGCACGCTATGTTTCGCTCCTTTGTTTTTCTATAAATTCTGGGAGTTCTGTGGGAAATCCCACGCTTATGCCAAGCTTATACTCTCTGGAATTATGTTCTGGTGAAAACATCTTGTTGAAGTCCTGTGTAGACGTCTTTCGTCACCTGCAGATGACCGAGGCGTTATGCTGTTACGCAATGGGATCCCCTCCAAAATCGGGATGGGGTCCATGGGGTAGCTGGAGCGCCAGGTCTGAGCCCCAGCATGTTTGGGATTCCTTTCGGTCTGCTTCCCATATTCTTGAAAGTCCAATAGGAGGTGCAGGTTTTGGCTCAGAGAAGGTGTTGGCGTCCTCAGCGGAGATTGAAGCTGAAAAGGGTGTGTCTGGGAAAGGTATGCTAGTAAATGCACCTTCTCATGAGAAAAAACTACGGAGAAGAGGAAGGCCTAGGAAATATTCGAGCAAAGGGGAGGAAAACTGCTTTTCGGTCAATATGAAAGTACATCCATCCCCTGAGGGGTCTGCGATGCCTACTAATTGGTCAGGGACGGTTGGGACTACTACTAGAGGAAACGGGAAACGATAGGAAAAAGCACTAGGTCCTCCTATCGAGATCCCAGCTCAGCAATTAGAGCGGGCTAATCTTGTGATAGCCGAACTCTACCAAGAGAATAGAGAGTTGGAGTGTCGGTTGGTGGCAAAAGACCAGGAGGTACCGTCATTGCAGGGTCGTGTAGGAAGCATGGTTTGGCTGCAGAGACAGCTTTGGGAAGCACAAGATACCATTGTCCAGCTATGCGAGGCGCAGCAGAAGGCTGAGGAAAAGGATACAATGCAAGGCGCGAGTAGTAACTTGGGAAAAGGTTCATGTGCGGGAGAGGCTTAGCAGGTGATCCTATGCCTTCCATTCTCTTGAGCAATGCTTGGACAAATTTCCCTTTTTTTTTCTCTTGTTGTAAAGATATTCATGGTTTTACTACCACCAGACCGGTTGGTTGCAGTGTCGGAGTGGCTTAGTTGTATGTGATGCGAACTTGGCAGGAGCCTTCAATACTAAATATCGGAAGTATTGTTTTTTTTTGTACTACGCTTTCTTATGGATGTAAATATAATATTAATCGTCTTTTCTTATCACAAATTATCAGTTTGCACAAATTATCAGATCTTGTAATCGTCATTATTATACTGTGGGTTTGTTGATACGTTTCCTTTTGTAAAATTTCTAGTATCAAGAGATGCTTACGTGGCGTTATCAACCCCGGATCATTAGAAATATTTAGTTATAAAATGCATTTGTTGATAAATAAGGATCTTACTTGGGAACTCGCTCGAGTTGAAAACACTTAATAAAATATCAGATAGTACGGGTGTCGATATCGGGTGACATTGGGAAAAGAGAAAAAAAATGTAAAGTTTTTCTTTGCGAATTTACACATTGTAATGTCTTTAATGCCGAAAATGTATCTGGGGTCAGAGGTCAGCGATGTCACTCTTCCTTTCACGCGGCATGTACTATTACACTTTTCTGCCAAAAACGAACGAATTAGTCTTCAGAAAAAATCCTTATCGAGGTTTTATATGTAGGAAATAAACGCTCTCATCAGCCGACACCGATGAAGGTCGACACTCAGCTACTTTGACTTCCCAAACAATTTTCACTACCTTTATCTTTCGTCGATGCCAAATTTATCAAGTGATTCGGGGAAAATCCCGGGTCGTCGATTCCTTGAGTAGTAATTAAGTCTCTTTCAGATTTAAGAAGGTTCTTTGTTGTACACAAGAAAAATTTTAATCGATTCAATCATGAAACATATGAGATAAGTGAAGGCATCAGTTTCATGTTGAAGTGATAACAGTCCAAGCCCAAGATCAAGTGGTACCCCAAAAAGTAAATGGTGATAGACTTTTTTTTAGGGTGTGTTGAGTACTCAACAAATGTCGATTCACTGGGTGAATGCAAAATCTCTGGTTCATAACGGGCACACATTTATTCATACCTGTATATATTACNGTTTTTTTAATGAAAGTATCATTTTAGGGCTTGACCATTCACTGGGAGGGCATTAGGTTCCCCTCTTAGATTCTGCAATCGATAGGTACCTGCCTTGATTTTCTTGGCCACTTGTAAAGGTCCAAGCCATATGCTTTGAAACTTAGAATGTTTTCCCTTTGGTTTGTTTGCTTTGTCCCACTTTAACACTAAGTATCCTACCTCAAAGTTATTTTCCTTAGCCTTATGCTTATCAAACCATCGTTTCACTATCTATTGATGAGATAGGAATTTGGACCTAGCCTTTTCTCTCTATTCTTCCAACATGATCAGAGTGTCGATCCTCTATTGCATGGCCAACAAGGGTTCCTCATTGGAATCTTGGGCCAATTGGAGGGATGGTAGATAAAGCTCATTTGGGAGGATGGCTTCTTGTCCGTAGACCAGAAGTATGGGGAATTCCTGACAGCTTCCTTGGGCATGACTCTATTGGCCCATAGAGCATTATGGAGATGGTTGTGGCAATTTCTTTGGTTGTTTGTAACTGTCTTCTTCAAAATTCTTACCAGGTTCTTATTAGTTGACTCTACGACACTGTTTCCCTAAGGGTAGTAATTTGCAGAGTGATTTATCATGATCCCTTTGTCCAAAGAAAACTTTGTTAACATGGTAGAAGAAAAGTAAGTTGCATTATCAAAGACCAGAACGGAGGGGACACCAAACCTTGTGATCAACTGTTGTTCTATAAATTGGATTACTACCTTCTCGTTTACATGAGTCAAAGGAATGGCCTATGCCCACTTTGTGAAATAGTCGGTGGCAGTAAGAATGTACTTGTGCATATTTGAAGAGATAGGAGTAATTTCTCCTATGATATCCAACCCCCACTGCTCAAAAGGCCTGGAAATGGTCATGGGCTGAAGTGGGATTGTTGCTCTCTTCTCCTTTCTAGAACTTATTTGACAAGTCTTACAGTTCCTAGCGTGAGTATGAGCATCTTTAAACAAGGTGGGCCAGTAATAGCCGGCTCTCAGAATCTTATGGGCGACGGTGTTCCCTACAAAGTGTCCTCTGGCGGGGCTGTCGTGGAGTTCCCTTAGCACATTTTCAGTGTCTTCTCATTCGAGACATCTCAATAGTACCCCATCATAATTGATCCGGAAGAGCACTGAATTTATAAGTTGATACTGTGTAGATTTCAATCTCAGGGCTCTTCTTTCCCTAGGTTTGAGGTTCTCAGGACAAGCTCCGTGATGTAAAAGATAAGTTAAATCCTTGTACTAGGAGTCTTGTCTTGGGGAGATGTATGCTACTTCGTTGCACCATAGCGTCATTTCATTTTCCCACCCAGGATCTTCATTTGCTTGATCCTGTGCTTCGGCTACGAGCTTGCACAAACCTTGCCCCTTTACTAGCTTGGCAGGTTTTATATATAGATCAAATTCCTGGACTACTGCCATCCAGTTCCCTCTTCTTTCCCCCATCTCTTGTTGGGTAAACATGGATCGGACCACGGGGTGTGGCACAATCACCTTAGTGTGATTCTTGAGGATGTAAGACCTGAAATGTTTTATAGCCTTATAGACCGCATAGGCTTGTTTGTCTATGGCAGGATAATTGAGATCATCTTCTTTAAGATTGGTACTCATAAATGACATTGGGGCTTTTTTGTTGTCATCATCCTTCTAAGTCAAAACCGCATCTAACGATTGGTCGGAGGAGAAAGTATAGAGGTTAAAGTCTCTACTAAAATCATGACTTCATAATAACAGGGCCCGAGATATGGCCGCTTTGATATTGTTGAAAGCATCTTTTCGTTCATCATCCCACTTAAATTTGGCATCCTTGTGAATCATCCTTTGCAAGGGTTTGATAATTTCAGCGAAGTCGGGAGTGAATTTCTTACAAAATTGATTTGCCCGAAAAAGAACTGCATAGCTTTCTTGTTATGGGGTAGTGGGAGTTGAGCTAAGGCCTTAATCCTTTCGAGGTCTATGAGGATCCCTGCTTGAGATATAATATTCCCTAACAACTTCCCTTCCATGACACCAAAGATAGTCTTCTTGGGGTTCAGAGATATACCGTATTTTCGGCACCTTTTGGAAATATGAGTTAAGTGTTGGATGTGTTCTTCCCTATTCTTTGAATACACTATTATGTCATCTAAATATACTACCACAAACCTATTGATAATTCCCTGAAAGGCCACGTCCATGGCCCTTTAGAAGGTTGCTCATGCGTTGATTAGCCCGAAGGGCATACGTTTATAAGAGAAGGTTCCCCATTTGGTTCGAAAAGTAGTTTTCAAACAATCTTCCTATGAAACCAACACTTGGTTGTAGCCTAAGAAACCATCTAGTAGAGAGAAGATCTCTGAGCCCGAAACGGTTTGCAAGATTTGCTCCATTGGTGGGACTAGATAATTGTCCTTTTCTGAAGCTCTGTTGAGGTTCTGAAAATCTACACAAAGTCAGATTTCTCCTGATTTTTTTCTTACCGGGACAAGATTTTCCACCTAGGCAGAATGCCTAACCTGGAAAATTATCTTCGCATCTAGGAGCTTCCTCAATTCCTAATACATGAGGGGTTCCAAGGATGGGTGATACTTTCAGAGATTTTTCTAGAAAGGTTTCATTTCGAGTTTCAATGGGATGGTGTGTTGAATAATACTGGTGTCGTATGTTTTCAAATCCTTATAGGACCACGCGAAAACATCCTGGTATTGCCTAAATAATTTGAGGTAGGCCTTCCTCTCTCCCTTAGACATATTTTTTCCCAAATTCACATTCTTTGGGGCCTCTGGAGTCCCGAGATTCACAATTTCATGGAGGGGGCAGGAGCTACCAGTATTCATGTTTTTGGGTCCTTTAAAACAATCCTTTAGATCAAACAAACTCTCTAGATTAACTATCCCCTTTGGGATTGTGTGAGCCTTCAATTTTCCGACAACTTGTCCTATTTGGGGATGAGTTCCAGTTGTTTTCTCTTGGAACTCTTCATCGTCTATGGCTAGATCTTTGAAGTTGTCTTGGTTGGTCAAGAATTTTACGATTTGCTCGTCACCTTCAAAGAATTTCCAATTAGAAATGTTGTTCGGCACCAACAACCTGTAGAGTAGCTCTACAGTGAATATGGAGGCTTCATAATATTCTAAAGGTGACAGTCTGGAAGAAGATGTGGCTAAGGAGTCAGCAAGGATATTCTTTTCTCTGGGGATTGCAGTGACATTGAAAGCCTCGAAGCGTTCTATTAGCCTATGAACCTCCTGCTAGTAGTTCTTGAGATTAGGTGAATTGCAATGTATGGTATTTCTTACTTGTTTGATAATGATTTCAAAGTCTCCAAAAACTTTCAGTTCCTTGACACCCAGGTCTATGGCTTTCTTTAACCCCTTTTCTAGAGCTTCATACTCAGCAGTGTTATTGGTACATTCGAATTCTAGCCTACAGGACAACAAATGACGTTTACCCTTCAAGTCAATGAGGATGCAACCTGCTCCTGACCCTTCTTGTGATTTAGATACATCAAAATAGAGGGTCCAAATTTGTGAATGACAATCACTCATTTTTCTTTGATCACCAGTTTTTTGTTCTTCGATCTTTTATTTCACAAGTCCTAGCCTAGGGTTTTGACTGAAGAGAGAATATCCTATCGGCATCGGGGATTCTTCTTGAAAGATTATTTTGGAGTTTTGAGTAAGCAGAACATTGGACATGAGAGGAGCCAAATTACCGAAGTGAGAATCACAGGAATAGTTTCCCAATATGCGGAAATCGATAGAGGTTGATTCATTTGGGGTTTCCAAATCAGTGACCATATGCTTCATATATCTCTCCCTGTCGATTCTGATCATGTTCTTGTAGCCCTTCAGCGGTAACCAAAGGTGTTACCAGTATTTACTGAAATATCTGTTTAGCTTTTCAAACCAATCTTGGCTTAACAATAGCCCATATGCCTCAGAGATATCCACCACAATGAAATCAATCACCTGTACAAAATTAGGATGTGTCGCTATCCTGATCATCACATTTTTGAGTTCTCCCATGACCTTGACCTGGGTTATGTCCAATTGTATGACATGTTTATCACTTTTGAGAGGGACAACACCCAGTTTATTACAAAAGGCCAAGGGAATTACATTAGAGGACACCCCAGAATCTACCAAACAATTGTGAAGATTCCTGTTAAAAACTTCGAACATTAAAAGGAAAGGTGGTACAAAAGGCTTCTCCTTCCTACCTTCTGAGTAGGTATTTATGGTTGTCTTTCTTGCCAAATATTTCGAGGATAAATCCTTCTTCTGGCTGTTGCCTATAGTCAGGTCTTCTACCAAGCTCAGAGCTTGCAACAAAAAGTCTTTCTGCTGAGGAATCCTACATATATCCATAATTGATATATTAGCCTTCATCTTTTTCAAATCTTCAACTACGTTGTAATACAACTTGGGAAATTCCTTGGTATGGATGCTTATAGGATTTTCGCCGAGAAAGAAAGGTATTTTCGGGCGATCAGGAGTTAACTTACTTTGTGGGGCCCAGGCGACGTCAGTATTTTTTGAGTCGGGTTGACCTTTACTACGTGTTTGTACTACCGAAAATTCTGTGGGTTGTTCTCGAGACTCAAACAAATCATCTGAAGACACGATTACGTCGAGATCCCATATCAACATGGTTGTGTCTCATGGTGGGTCAACTTCTTCTTTATCGACAATATTCATGGCCGAATTGCTTGACTGTTCGGTCAGTGAGACTTCGTCCAGAAAATGATTAGCTATTAAATTCATGGCATGGACCCATTGAGGGAATTATCTTTCAGAGTGGTTCTCCTGGTGATAGCTATAGAAAGAATCAGATGCAACATTCCCTAGGTCAATGTTTAGGTTGGCTGGGGGGGGTTCAATTGCTTTGAAAGGATGGTTTCTTTTAAAGAAAGGCTTATAGGGATTTTGTCCTTGGTTTCCTTCCCCTGCGCTTATTTTCTTGTCTATAATATCATTTGATAGTTTCTTGACCATGTGCTGCAGATCTTCTATATCTCCATTACCCTTGTTGGGAGTTTGTTCATCTGGTTTCCCTGACGGTCTAGTCAAAAGGAGTCCTCTCCTAGGAGGGGGTTGGATTTCTTTTCTCACTAGAGAGGCTTGGCCCTCTTTACATCCTTTCATCTGAAATTGTATCGTCTTGGCCTCTTCAAAATTCTCCGCAAGGTTTTGGTTGGCGTCTCTTTTAATGAACATGGAAATAGAAGTCGGAAGCGCGTTGGCATAAACCTCAATTTGCAATACTTGAGTGGGTTTCGCCGTGGGTTGGAAATTGTTTAAGATGGTCGTGAACCTTTGATTGAAATCTTTGACCCTCTCTTTTGGGGTCATGGTGGCTACGAACAACTCAGCCATCAGGGCTCCTGTAGTAGTTTCTTCTGCAAATTTTTCTAGAAAAACCTTTTGGAATTTAGTCCAGCTAGTTATACATCCTACCAACAAATTAAAATACCACGTGGAGGTTGAATTCTCAAACATGTAGGGAAAAATTCTACATACCACGTCCTCATGTTGAATGTTCATAATCTTGATCGCAAGTATGAATTTCTTGATATGATCTTTAGGAAAACCTGAAGTTTCAGGGTCGTACTTGGGAAGCATCTTTTTCGGGTGCTGAGGAAGATTGTGTACTCGTCCAGGGATGGCCACGGCGTCTCCGACCAACCAAGGCTATTTGTATTGAAGTAGAACTTCTCTTTCCTCCTCACGACCGTTGTTCCCTTCCATATCTTCGGATTCAGAGTCAAGCTATTCTTCTTCTGAAAAGTTGTCAGGCTCGGGGATGTCGTCGATTGGCGTCTTGAGTATTAGATCAAGAGGTTCTTGGATTTTGTTGATTGTGAAATCTATTAATTATTTGACGAAGTGTATGAAAACTTCGTCGGGAGTGCTAACCACCGGTCTACTTTGTTGTTTTCTCCGAGGGAGGATGGGAGTTAAGGACAACACATCGATTTGTCAAGCGTAGGCTCTGGTAATTCTCCTGAATTGATTCACTTCCTCGTGAGGGAGGGAATAGGGTATTTCAGGGTGAAAAGGTTCTTCCTCGGACCGGGGTGAGTTACCCACTTCGGGAGTACTTAGTAAATGTGGGTTGTCTGTCGAGTGACTAGCCATGCATGTGGACCGTTACAAATCTGTAGGTTGCTTGAAATGCTATATAACTTACATATTCAACCATTCATTCTTAGGCCCTCCTTCTAGCGCCAATTTTGTTGATGGGTCTTAAATCCCTTGATTTCAACAACAGGAACCAAACCCACCACCGAGGCCCACTTAGACTCTGCAGCATTTGAGATGTAATGGTTCTCTAGATCTTGCGATTCAACCTATTTATCGATGGGCTTTGTGTTTTCTTGTGAAGGCTCTCCTTTCAAGTAGGACTGTTCCTTTCTATATTTTTATCTTGGGTGGGATTGGTTTGAGAGATGCAAGCCAACATAATCCAACTTGACAAGTAACAGGATTGAATTTCAACTACTAGGAAGAGGCTGAGCTTGGGATAGCCCGCTTCTCAAACATGCAGACAGTAATTCTATACCAAAGGGCCTAGTAATAATACATTAACCAAATGAGCATCCAATTACTGCATGAGAATCTAACTAACAGAAAGAAAAACACATATGTAACAAAGATCATGGCAAGCAAAATAATTCATCTACCATAAAATTCATCACGTAACAACACAACAATTTATCTTCATCATTAAAGAAAAGAACATCAAAACATTGCACCAGATAACTTGACAACATAATCGATTTCTCTTACTCATTTACTGTATCATTCTTGGAACAATATAGGAAGTAATTCTTCTCCAAACTCCACTCACATAAATCTGATGAAAATATCTTGTCTTTGGTCCAGAAGGACTTCTCAATTCATAACAGTCTCAAAATAATTATAAACAACCAAAAAGGAAAGAGTTCTTACAGCAACCATCGACCTCTTTTTTAACCGGCTGATGTCTCTATTTATAATATAAAATTCAACCGAATTTAACGGCTAAGTATAGTTTGAACCAAACAAAAATTGCCACGTGGCGCAGTCATCCAACAGTTTATCTGGGATGTTTCTTGAAACGGATGACTTTCTTCATATTCAGATCAGCTGATAAACAAATCTTCACAAGTTTTGGCCCATAGGAACCTGTGTTGTTCCATAGGGGAAGCATATCCTCCTCTGATATCCACTACATGCATTGAGTACTTTACCAAACTAGCGTCTAGTAGTTGCAACATGGTCCGAGCTTTGATCGAGTATTTCGTGAACTACTATACTCGTCCTAGTTCTGCATCGGTTGTCTTCACACATTCTTCAGCCCATAGCAAGTCTCGTTCGATGTGTGTCTTGAAAACGTTACTTGAGTCGATAACTGATCAGGGCATCGCACTCGGAGAGCCCATAATCCTTCATTGCGTTGATGATTCAGCTTCGGTGTTCCTCTCGAGTCCTTTGACGAGGCCACAGGATGAACTTTGTTCGATAATCGGGGAGGGTTATTTCCTGCAATTAAGACAGAATAATTTTAGCGATTTTAAGAAACCTATGATAAGACGTAAATAAATTGAAAAGACTAATACGTACCTGTGTAGCCCTCTAGTCTTAGTCATTTAATACTTACATGACATCAGTCGATCCTTCGAATGACTTCTGATGACCTAGCTGAAGTCATGCTCCTTTGGTTAAAATTAATTATGTCAGTGTATCATGGGGTGGAAAATCAAGTATGGAATTCATGAGCATTTTAAATTGCCATAGTAATTATTTGACCTTTGGTGACGAAAAGAGACGTCGAAGGCGAGCGTGCATGTGGATACTCCCAAAAGGTTGGACACCATAAAAGGAAAGTTGTTAAACGTCGTCAGAATTTGTATTATCAAGTGTGTAAAACATC
>JASDQU010191435.1:0-19965 GCA_032191745.1 Picea mariana
GGTAAGCAGGGATAGTGCAATTTAGGTTTATAACAGATAGTATAGAGGATGGTTCCCACTGGTAAATCTCGAACATACCTAATGGAAACCTTGCCACTATGCTTTTCCATACCTGGAACACAATGGTGTGCAACATAGTAGTCCATAGGTTATCCCCCACCCCTGCTTCCCGAGAGTGATACCTGAGAGCCTCGACAAGACAACCCCGTCAGAAATTAAATGTCATCTATATCCAAGGTGAGTGTATATACACCCACGTGAAAGGCTTGTTCATTTACATCCCACATGTGGACTAGATACTCCAACAATCTCAGTTGGGCTCTCATGCCCTGAATTTTGAAGAATTTAAGTAAAACACACTCCTAGAGTGCCATGACAGTGCCCAAATCATTCCCGACAAAGTAGAATTCTTCCTCATGCTCACATTCTCTCCACTTGAGCATTTTTACTGAGAAAACCTGCCAAGCAACATCAAAAGATGATTAGATTCATAAAAAAACAAATCTTGGAAGTTTTCCTAATTCATTTTTTCTTTTCAAAACTTGAGTTGCAGTCTTCACAGGGGATTTCTTTTTTACAGAGCGACGTCGTCGCATCTTGGCTATGTGTCCCTTGCGATGATTTGGGATCATCATAGTTCATGATAGTGTGAGCCTACGATGATCTCAAAGCGCATTAACCTCCAAAAAATCGACCTTAACTCAAATTTAAACCATTAAAAATGAAATTTTAAACCATGAAAAGAGAAAGGGGAAAGATATTACCTTTTTGATGGAATCGGTTTGCAAAATGGTCCACCAGGCGCTCCGGAATCGACGCTTGAAATTTGGAAGAAAATGAGAGTTTTGGGCACTATTTGGGTGAAATTGCAAAATGAAATGGTAAATGAGTTATTTTGACCTATTTTATTACTTTTTACCATATTTTATTGCAAAATTAAATTATTTTTTGAATATTTTACCTATGCCCTAAGTCTAACCAACTTTGCAAAGTGTTTTCTTTTACAGATTGAAAGATCTAAGGACAATACGTTTGACATGGATCCACCATTTTTGGTTGTTTTTGTGTGTTTTTCTTATGTGCATATACTTTTAGGGTTGTTTAGGAAAAACCCTGAGCACAATATTAATTCTCTCTTGCCCTCGTGAAACCATGAGAATGCAATCAAGTAACCTTTTATCGTTTTTTCGAACTCGCATTGGTAATATGAAAAATGAACCCTATGGAGTATCCTTTAAGCTCTTTTCAAGTTCCCTAAACAGGAAAATATAGCCGAGCGACCTTGTTGTTTTAATGTTCATAAAAGTATTTGAAGAAAACATCTGATGGGTAGTAGATTAGCTCTTTTTCGGTCTCGTTAGACTAACTTACAAAAAAGGACATTTTGGAGTTTTCTTTTTTAAGTGTTTTTCAGACTCTCTAAACATGAAAAAAACACGAGTTTTCTTTCTTTGGATTCGTAAAACAAACATCAAAAGTCCCATATGGGATCGAACCACTCATTCTTAGGGTTCATTAAAAATACTCTGAGCGACTGATCCGAAGGATGAGCTTACAATACAAGCATATGTTACCCTCCTCAATCTTGCATAAAACTAAAGAGGTACTTGCCATAAATGGTGGGGGGAAATTGGGAAAGAATTGTGTATCTGTATTTGTGTTAGTGACAGTAAGTCACTCTTGAACATGACACCCTTCTTCATCACTAATCCATGTTGGGAAATCCATTCATCTCTCGTTTGACTATCCACACATCCATATGTTGGGTCCTCCTTGAGTCAATGCTGCCAAGAAAATTTTCATGTCATTCATATGTTCAAGAGAAGTCCAACCTAAACAAGCCTTCTGTCGAGTCAACCATCTGCGACTCTAAATTTTCTACCATGTCGGCCTTCCCTGAGTCAGTTCTAAATCACTTCATACTCTGATCTACTTCAAATATGTTACATATTTCTTGTCATTGATGGGGGATACATTAAGGCCCTCCTTTGACGAGTCTTTCCTGTCAACTTCAAATAATTATCCGGGAACAAGACTTAGAATTCATTTAGTACCTTGGAGCCTGCATGCCTCAATGGTAGATCTCTTCGCTTTCAATGGTGGATTCACATCATTGGCACATGATTGGAAGATTTCATCGAGTGTTTGAATTCAACTCATTCATTCACACTTGTTGGATTGTACTAGAGTACCTTGGGAGTCATTGACATCAATGGTGATTTTCCTCACACTTGTTAACGGTTTTAATTAATGACCGGTAATCAAGTGGTTTCTACCATGTTCGAATTCAATACATGTAATCACATGGGTAGATTCTTACTTAGGGACGATGGAAATGAAGACCATGGATCTCACCATATCAGTCCAGTTTGTGATGGAGTATTCATAAGTTTGTACTGACACATAGATCCACTGTGTATGTCTCATGGCTATGTCCGAATTTGAATTCTTTAAGAGCATAGATCCACAGTGTATTTCTCGTGGCTATGTTGAATCATGATGGCATGAATCCACAATGTATGTTTAGTGGCCATGAATCACTTGACACTTATAATTAGAGTCACTTGTAGTTTGAGTATGGGAATGCCTACCTCAGAAGATGGTATATTATTATGCAGATTCTTGATTGTTTGCAGGTTCCCAACCGATATGCTCCTTGTTTTTGACACACACATTCTACAAATTATTTCAGCTGTCACAGGTTCCAACTTCATACTTTGGGGGGAATTATGTTACACATTATTTTGGTCACCCCAGTGATCAACTGATGACATGTGCATAACTCACTTCCATGTTCCCTGAAAACACTAAAAGAGACTTTCTCCATGAGAAAAGTGGATTAGCTTTTCTTTCTTAAAAACTATGTCAAAGGAGATTTTCACACTCTGCTCTGTGCTTGGGGTGCGACGATGCTTTCTCATCACTCACTACACCAAATCTGGACTGTGATGTCATTGCAGGATGCCTGTGCATAGGGTGTGATGATGCTTAAACAAAGGAAAAGTGAAATTCACGAATGTTCTAGAAGGGAATATTCTAGAAGATGAGGTGGCCTCCGATTGGTTTGGATCTTACTCGCTTCTCTAATTTAGTGGGATCATCCTAATCTCCTCATCCATCTCTATTTCACCCTATATAAAGAGGGATATCTTATGGAATAGTCTAAGGCTTGCTTATGCATGAAGAATTATGCTATAGATTATATTAGAGATAGTTGTGCTTTAGGTCTCTAAGTCATATTGTGGATCTTCTTCATCAAAGGAATTGGAGAAAAGGTGTGTGTGTTGAAGAAATGAGCCACTAGAAGGGAGCTTGCAACATCAAGGAATGGGTTTTATTCTCCACTTCCATTTAATATAATGCAACATTAAATTTCTTCCCTATAAAGGAATCTTTACTTTTATGGTATAACTCCTTGATCTTATTCATCAAATTCATTGGAATATATACATATTTGTTCTCTCTCTTTGTTGGTTTGTGCTTCTTAAATAGGTTCATCATCCCACAAATCCAAATATGGAGCGACAAGGACAACACTAGCGAGGATCAAGCATCATTTAAAAGGTATGTCATTTGTCCCTCTTTGAACTAGTTTATATAACAATGAAATCTAAGGTGAAGTTTGTATTCTGCCTTGTTTTGTTCTAGCTTCCTATTGAAGTTAGAAAGATTATTTTGTGTCCGCACTTACTGATTTCTCTGATAACAACCATGAACAAGCTCTATTCACAAGAGAAAACCAAGAATGGAGAAACCCTGACAAAAACACTTATCTTATTCTTGCCAAACCCTAGCAAGGTTTGACAATTGAGAAACACCATAGAACTGGCACAAGATAGGCACATCACTAGATAAAGATAACACACCAAAGAACTAACACAATTGGAAACTAGTAACATCAACTGCAACTACAATTGGCAGAAATCAACTGGGAAGCACCACACAACCTTACTACAACTCCTCAAGAGGTAGAGAACAAGAGAAACCACCAAGAGCCACCAAGAACATCCTTCCCCAAGCTGGGCACACTCTCCAAAAGAACCAGAAGCGAGAAATAGTGAAACTGTTGCAACTACAAGTGCAACTACCTAGTGCGCAGTCTAGAAGGAGAACTGTTTGACTATAGAAATGAATTAACCCAAAATTGTATTTATAGTAATTTGGGTGCCTTTCTAGGTCCGACTTCTTATTATGGGTCTTCAAATTTACTTTATTCTTTCTGTGGGCCAACTTCTATTATTGGAAATTATATTTCCACTTTATATTATTTCTTCTAGGTCGAATTTTCTTCGGTGGTATTCTATTTAACTTTATTCTCTTTTGGGGTGTTCTTCAACTATTCAATGGTATTCCTTTGACTTCTTGGAATCTTCTTCTTCTCTAAGAAAAATTGTCAAGGAGGGAATACCTCTCGCAGCTACCAAAACATCAACAATGACTAACTCACCTTCCTTAAATATTTTCTTCCTTCGTCACAGATCTATCCTATGTTTATACTGGTTATTACTTTCCTGTAGTTTCTGCTTCACCTGCTCATGCATTTTCTGCATATTGTCTACAAAATCATTTGCATCAACACTTCTTTTATATCCTAGATCCAGTAAATCAACGAAATCTACCACCCCTTTAGGTGACCTACCATAAACAATTTGAAATGGGCTCTTTTTGGTAGATCTTTTCACTAAATTGTTGTCAGCGAATTCAGATTGTGCCAAAGTTAAATCCCATTGCCTATGATTTTCACCACTTAAACATATCAATAAGTTTCCTAAACTTCGGTTCACCACCTTGGTATTCCCATCTATTTGGGGATGATAGGATGAACTATATAACAACTTAGAACCCAACGTTTTACAAAGCATTCTCCAAAAGTGACCAAGAAATATTGTGTCTCTATCTGAAGTAATACTCTTCGGTAGGCCATGTAACCTTACCACTTCTTTGAAAAATAAGGCAACTACTTCACTAGCATCACTTGTCTTCTTACATGCTTCAAAATGTTCCATTTTTGAAAACCTATCTACCACCACCATCACATAATCATACTTCCTTTGCATCATAGGTAGCCCCAAAATAAAATCCATGCTTACATCTTCCCATGGTCTTTTAGGTATCAACAATGGGGTGTAAAGTCCTATATTCTAACTTCTACATTTGGCTAGTTGACAAACTCTACAACCCTCAACAAATTTTATGACGTCTTTGTAGATGTTGGGACAAAAGTACCATTCTTTCACCAACATTGTGGTATTTTCCATACCACAATGTCCTCCTAAATCACCACCGTGGAACTCTCTAATGAGATTCAACCACAATGAAATCTATGGAATACATAACTAATGGTTCTTAAACAAGAATCCTTCTTGAATGTGGCAATCCAAGAATGGTGTTCAATCCATACTCCATGGTTCTTTGCATGCTCTCCAAGGCTCTGTAAAGTATACATCGTCTTCATACAACCCTTTCACATATTCCAAACTTACCACTGCAACTAACATGGTGTTTAGCAATATTGTCCTCCGACTCAATGCATCAACAACCTTATTTGATTTCCCTGACCTATGTATAAAAGAAAATGTATAACTTTGTAAAATTTATATGCATTTAGAATGCTTCTGATTCAATTTACCTTGTCTGTTAATGTACTACATCGCTTTGTGATCAGTAAACAAAACAAACCACTTTGAAATCAAGTAATATCACCACTTCTTCAAAGCTTTGATGATAGCATAAAAGTCCTGATCATAAACATAGTATTTCATCCTTGCTTCATTCAACTTCTCATTGAAAAATTCTACCAGTCTACCTTCTCGGCTCAAAACTGCTCCAATCACTGTCCCACTTCCATCATAGTCTACTTGGAATACCTTATTGAAATATAGAAGTGCTAACAATGGCTGTTCTGTCACCTTTTTCTTTAAGTCCTCAAATGAAATCATTGCTACTACTGTGCACTGAAATGTTCCTTTCTTCATGCATTAAGTAAGAGGTGCAAAAAATTGACTAAAATTTCTAATGAATTTCCTATAGAAACTCGACAGTCCATGGAAACTCCTCACATCAAAAGTTCATTTAGGTGTTGGCCAATATAAAATAACCTTTACCTTCTCGGAATCCATCTTTAAACCTTCTTTGGAAACCAAAAAACCCAAGTATACAAGCTCTTTTTGTAAAAATGTACACTTCTTCAAATTGATAAAAAATGCCTCCTCTTTCAATCGCCACAACACTTTCTTCATGTGCTCCAAATGTTCTTCTTTACTCTTGCTGAAAATCATAATGTCATCTATGTATATGACAATATATTTTCCAAAAAACCATTTCAAAAGTTCGTTCATCAGCCTCATGAATGTGCTAGGTGCATTAGCTAACCTAAATGTCATAACTAACCATTTGAACAAGCCATATTTTATCTTGAATGCTGTCTTCCATTCATCACCTTTCCTTATCTGAATTTGATGATAACCACTCTTCAAATCAATCTTCATGAAGTAATGAATGCCACTCAAAAAATCCATAAGATCATCCATTCTCGGTAAAGGAAACTTGTACTTAATGGTAATCTTATTAATAGCTCGCAAATATATACACATCCACCACTCGCCATTCTTTTTTGGTGTCAAAACTATTGGTCCTGCGCAAGGAATCAAACTTTACCAAATTAATCCTCTGCCAAGTAACTCCTATACTTGTCTATTCACCTCTTCACTCTCTACTAGAGTCATTCGATAAGGTTATTTATTTGGAAAATTTGATCCTGGTATTAAGTCGATCTGGTGCGATATACTTCTCATTCGAGGTAAACCTGCTGGGAAATTATCGACTACAGTTTCCTTAAATTCTTTCAACAAGTGTTGAATCTAGATTGATATAAAATTCATTTTTTTAGTCTCTTCAATCCCTTTTATAATAATGGACAAACAACAACCACTTTGTATTTTCTCTCCGAGAAACTCTTTAGCAGAACATAACATGACTTGATTGTTACTATTATGCATAATCTTGTTGTTACTTCTGTCCATAACTTTGTTGTTACTGTTGTCCATACCTTTGTTGTCATTGTTGTCCATATTCTTTTCCAACATTGGCACCAACTTATAACACTGCCCATCCTTGAAAAATTCATATGAATTCTCTCTTCCATCGTGGAACACCTTTCTTTCAAACATGAATAGTCTCGCAAGAAATACATGGCATGCATCCATCTCTATTATGTCACATAAAACTTGTTCACTGAAACCCCCAATCGGGAAAATTAATAAACATTGCTCCATGATAGTGACTTGTTGTCCTTTTTGCAACCATGAAACTCGGTACAGATTAGGATGATGAATGATTTTCAACTTCAATTTCTCCATTACTTATTGGGATACCAATTTTTTTGTACTTTCTCCATCTATGACAAGATGACAACACTTATCTCGAATTTTGAATTTGGTTTTGAACACTCTCTTTCTCTTCTCAGGTTCTTCTGCTTCCTTTGTCTTAGGCTTGAGTAATACTCTTCTCAACATCATGTTTTCTCCTTGTTCTTGCTGAAGTACTTCCACATTCCCACCAACAATTTTTGTTTCATATTCCTGGGTGACTTGTTTCCTAGCCTCATGTCTTCTCGCTATGTTATGTCTCTCCTAACATTTTGATGCATTGTGACCCTATACTTCACAACTATAACATGTAATTACATACTTACCTCGGCTAAAAAATATCCCTCTACCAATGCTTCTTCCTCCTCTTGTATTTTTTTTTTGGTTGCTTTATCCTCCTTCTCATTGTATTTAGTCGCACTTCTTTTTCCTCTCCCTCTTGTTCCTTTTCCCTAAAACTTCTGTCGCAATATTCTCTCAATTTTTTCTTCTACTTTCAAAGAAACCTGCTAGGATTCATATACATTATAAAAATTTTTCATACTCATCTCATCCTGAATATGGTACTTCATTCCATTCATGTACCTTGCCACTCTTTGATACTTTGGTTCTTTTATCCCTGACTTGAGTGATAGCTTGAAGAATTCTTCAGTATATTCACACACATATGTCTTTTTTTCCTCAGATTCTATACTTGTCTACACAAACTCTGTTGGTAGTAAACATGTAAAAAATTCTCTTTGATTTTACTAACCATCTTCTTCCAAGTTTTAATATTTTCTAATCTATTATCTACTATGTCCTTCTACACCATATCCCACCAAAGTGTAACATGTCCTTTCAACTTCGTAATGAAAAAACAAACACAATTGGGATCTTGAACATTCTCATAATAGAAGTATCTTTCAATCTCTTCTATCCAATCTGTTATCACATAAACTTGTCACAGTCTTATAAATCTGGGGTTTTTTGCCTAAGTCTGTAATTTTTCCTATCTCTCCTCCTTTTGCAAACCCAATCGTAAGGTTTTTCCTTTTGGCTTATAGTTTTCTTCTTTTTCCTACCTGAGAGGTGTCAACCCTAAGCCTTTCTGTTTTCTCTGAGGTCGATCACTTATCTCTCCTTGTCTCTGTCACTGATCCTTTTTCCTTCCGAGCTCTCAGCTAGTCATCCAAGTATTTGTTTATAGAGGTCGCAACCATAAGAATAAGCGCAACACTTAGAGAGGTCTGATATAGACTTGAAGCAAGCGAGTGAGCAAGTTCAGTTTGGTGGAGGAAATTTCATTTCAAATTTTAGGGATCAACGACAAATTATAAGCGCATGAGCCATATGATCCAATAGGATGCGTGGCACCAGATTCTAACCATGGAGAAAGTCATTTTGGGAAAGCTGAAGTAAGGAGTGCGCATGGTTTCCCGAGTCCTGAAATGTCGAGGTCCCAAAATGACGATATTCATCTAGGTCATCCGATCTAGCGGGTACGCGTGGCACCTGATCCAAGAGATCACGATTTCACGACTCGGAGGTTCGAGCATGGAGCATGAAATGAATTCGTGAATTGTGAAATCGTGAAGCACCTGGGAATTGGGCCCATGGTCACAACCCATAGTCATATGGAAAGTAGGGCTATAAAGAAGGGCATGCACCTATTGGGTGGTTGGAGACTAAGGTTATTTGGGGAGACGATCGTGGCCATCAAAATCGAAGTAGGTCCGACCATCGATCTGAATGGGCCATTTTGCAAGTTCGAGTATCGGGATATTTGGAATCAAGTGGAGAAAAGATTCCCGAAATGCGAAGTCCCAAAATTTCACGAAAAGAAGCCCCAGGTCATGACCTGATGTCACATGAAGTGATGGAGAGGAGACACTCTAGAAGCCGATGGTGCCCGTATTTTCACAGGGGAATATCTGCGTGCTCTCAAGGCACCGAGATTGACTTGAAGGAGTCATGAGCATCTCCTGGAGCATTCATGGGTGTCAGGTTTCATCCTGATCCCGATGAAAGTAGTTAATGGAAATGGGGGAGGTTGTTGAAACCTCTTCTCACCCCATAAATGGAAAGGATGGAAAGACGACCGTGTAGGCAGACTATTAGCCGAGGGTTCCCCTGTCAATGGTTTCTCCTACAAAGCCCATACTGATCTAATATCGCATCTGATAGAAGAATGCAAGTGCAGAATGATAGAAGAAGATGCATACGTAAAGTTTTGAATGTAATAGCTAGGTCACATCTCTGATGGTGGTGATTTGTTCTAAGTATAAATACTCGGTTTTGATATTTTGTTTATGGTCGATGGTTGAGCTAAGCTCTCGTATTATAAAGTTTTAATGAAGCCTATGGTTCTCTGGTTATGTGTTACCATTTGAGACTTCTTATTTAATGACAGTAAAATTTCTTGTCATCTCTTTTGCTTATGATATTGAAGACTCGGGCATGGGTGATCCAGTCGATTTGTTGTGATTGTATTGTAACGTATGTTTGATTGCAATATTGTTATGAGGTTTTTAGTTTCCTAAAGTTTCGGGTTCAAGAGGATCTTGTATTCAAAGATTTTCCTCCTTAAGTTGTTGGAAGACTCGATGTCCCTAACATACCTCTACATTTACTCACCAGTTCTTCCCCCTACTCACCCTTTACTACAACTTACCGACTGAAGTTAAATCAAGACCTCACTTGCTCATGCATTGCCTGGTCCAGATTTATGATTTAAAGCGATATTTTCTTGAGTCTACGCCCATTTTACCCCCTTTAATTTATTCGTTGTGACATACAAATTGATGGGTACTGGGCTTACCTCTGCTGCAATCCATAGGTGACTTCTAGTGCTAACATTTCTGGCACTGTTTCCAGGGACGAATTGAAGATTTTCCCTAGGATTGAACCACAAAGATTACTGGTTCTGAAGGTGCATTAGAACTAATAACATTGAAGATTGCAACTATGCACCTGGCTACTCCACTGTTACGACTCCATGGTTTCAGCTATGGCTTCCAGACGCAGACACACGAAGTCTGCCCCACAAATTCCTTTAGCAACACCTAAAGCTGACCTAGATAAAATTATCAGAAGACGACAGACCCTTCAGGAAGGTACTTCTGCTACTGAACTAGGTATTTCTGATGATTTTCACTATCCTCCTATAGCAACTCTAGTGTTTGTTTCTCATTTTACTATTACACCATCTATTGGAGCTTCTAGAAGTTTAAATTTTGGGAGCTTTCCTACTGATTTCCCCTCTCCCATTTTCAATACTCCTGCTCCTATTACATTTGCTTCTTTGACAGGGAGGGAAACCTCTACTCCCTCGAGCCTTGAGGCATTTTCTCCAGATCCTCAGTTGTTTCCCTTTGTTCCAAGAAGCACACCTCCAATATCCCCTGCGTGAACTCGATCTCCTCCCGGTTATCCTCTAGTTCACGTCCAAATGGCAGGTGCTAATCCTTCTAGGAACAATATGGATGAGATATTAGCTGCTAGATACACCCCCCTAGTTTTACCTCAGCCTATGAATGCTCTCCTAGACACATATTACCTTAAGTACATGCCCCAATTCACAGGGGAGGGAGACATGACTACAGAAGAGCACCTTTCATCCTTTTATAGATTTGCAGAGATTTAGGCCATCGAAAATGAAGATGTGTGGATGAGATTTTTTGTGCAGAGTCTTGATGGTGATGCCAGGGATTGGTTTAAGGAGTTGCCTCCAGGATATATTGATGAGATTGTTGCTCTAGATGATTCCTTCTTAAGACATTGGGGGAATAAAAAAGATCTCCTTTATTATATTACAAAATTTGGGGCTCTTAAAAGAGAAGAGGAAGCATTTGTCTCAGACTTCTCGAAGAGATTTAATAAGATGTATAAAAATATTCTTGTTGAAGTTAAGCCTACCGAAATCTCCGCTAAGATGACTTATGCTAGTGCTTTCAACCCTGATTTTTTCCTCCTATTGAGAGAAAGGAGAGCTACCTCCTTGGTTCATATGGAAGATGTAGCCCTTGAAGTAGAATCCAATATATTGGTAGTTGAAAAACTTAGGGGTAAAACTAATAGAGACAGAGGAAATGATAGGTATGAAAATACAACTTCAAGTTCCTCTTCCACCCCCCCTCAAATGGATGAAATGACCAAGCTACTAAATTCACTCTCTGCTAGAATGGGAAAGATCAAATTAGAAGGAAGGCAGGGCTATAGAAATTCCCAAAATACTAAGAATAGGGATAGTTTCAAAAGACCAACTAACACCCCCCAAATCATCCAAAGAGATCAAAGAAACAGAGATAGTGATGACCAAAAAGTTCAGGATCCCCTCTAAAATAACCTTGTTACTGACGAAGAAGGAGAGGAGGAAGAGCTTGACCCTGAAATTCATTGTCTTGGGGACACCTCCTCATTTCCTCATTTAACCCAAACTGCATATGAAGAGTCTCTCATGGATAGTCAATTAAAAGATTTCAGCAAGGGGGAATAGACCAACAACAACCCAAACAGGTATAACCTTAGGTCCAAGAATAAAGAAGGAAAGCCTGATGTTCATGATCAGGCTACTAGAGAAAAGAAGCTCCCCAAAAATGTGGTGGATAGTAGCAAAGAAAAGGAGGTACAAAAACCCTCAACAGTGGTCAAAGGTCTCGTCCCAGAAGTGAAGGATATTTTGAAGCCCTCCCCCTTTTTCAATTTTGACCATGAAATCCAAAAGCTTAGGATCCCTATACCCCTTTCTGAACTGGTGAAGCATGAATATTTCAAAAGGAGCCTCTATAAACTATTGCAGTCTGAACCTATGTCT
This sequence comes from Picea mariana, assembly GCA_032191745.1. Lineage (NCBI taxonomy): Eukaryota > Viridiplantae > Streptophyta > Pinopsida > Pinales > Pinaceae > Picea > Picea mariana. The sequence continues at coordinate 12,163 of JASDQU010191435.1, forward strand.
CAGTCCACAGACTCAGTCAATTTGAAAGATAAAAATCCAGTTGTCATATTAAGACCTTTGGTAGAAGATAGAGATGATTCCTCGCCTCCCTTCTACACTTCATTGAACATCCATGATAAGGTGTTGCATAACTTCTTAATGGATTCAGGAGCATCCCACAATCTTATGCCTAACATTTTCATGGAAGAACTCGGGTTGGAAGTCACAAAAACCTACCACGACCTGTATTCTTTCGATTTCGGGAAGGTGAAGAGCCTTGGGGTTATCAAAGATCTAGCCGTGTCCGTATTCTAGCTTCTGATGAAGAGCGTAGTCATGGATATTGTAGTGGCTGATGTTCCCCCTAAGTTTGAAATGCTCCTATCTAGATCTTGGATAAAGAGAATGGGGGGAACCTTGCAGATGGAACTTTCATACACCACCATTCCTATGTTTAGGGGTTAACAAAGGAGACTTTACAGGGAAGCACAAATTGCGTACATCATCAGTGATGAAGAAAACCCCATAACCATCCTATTTTTTCTTTGAACAATGACTTAGGATCCAACATATTGCAGCTCACAGATGCTTCTGAAGCTCCTCTTGAAATCAGAAAGAAACCCATTTATTTTCGTGAAATACCTCCCCCAACTAATTCTGTGTGGAAGATGTTCTTTGAGGGAGCCTCTTCTAAGAAAGGGGCTGGTGCTGGAGTGGTTTTTGTGTCACCTTGTTAAGAGGCTATACCTTTGTCTTATAAACTAGAATTTGAAGCTACCAACAATGTGGCAGAGTATGAGGCTCTTGTTTCGGGCTTAAAGGTTGCGGAAGACATGGGGATTGAACACCTAGCAGTATTTGGAGATGCTGAACTAATTGTTCATCATGTCAAAAATATTTATCAAGCCAAGCACCCTAGGCTTAAGACTTACAAAAATGAGGTGTGGGAACTAATTGACAATATCTTCTTAGCTTTCAACATTTCATTTATTGCAAGAGAGGAGAATACCATGACTGATTCTTTGGCTGTCTTAGCGAGAAATTTCAAAATCCCACTGCCACCTAAGCTTAGGTATTATGTTGAGGTAAGATATAGGTCCTCTATACCTGACAATATCAAGCATTGGAAGGTGTTTGAGGACGATATTGAGATCAAAAAATTTCTTGAGTCTGTTGATGAGTTCTTTGCATTACACATTGATTAGGATCATGATTCCGAATGTGACCCTCACGCTGATGTATTTTTAAATAAAATTGCTAATCACCATATTGTTCAGCTGCCTAGAAACCACATTCCAAAAGGACTAGTTCCTTTAGAAAGATTGTTCGATGGGAATGATGTGGCAGTAAATTTTAAAGGCCCAACTGAGGATGCTGATGTAGTTGAATGCAATATTGCTACAGAGGAGGATCCAAATTTTGTCAAGTTGTCAAGTAGTCTGTCAAGGGAGCAGAGAGTCGAGTATACTAAGCTATTAAAAGAATTTGCTGATGTGTTTGCTTGGACCTATGAAGACCTCATAACATACGACACAATTGTCATTGAGCATAAGATCTCATTGAAAGAGGAGGCCAAACCATTTAGGCATAAATTAAGACAAATAAATCCTATGCTTCTACCTATTATGGAAAGGGAGGTAAAGATGTTTTTGGATGCCTAAATCATTGTCCCTTTGAGATATTATGAATGGGTGGCCAACTTGGTTCCAGTAATGAAAAAGAGCGAAGAATTCAGACTCTGTGTTGATTTCAAGAATATGAACAGAAGCTCTAAGAAGGACAATTACCCTTTGCCAAATATGGAACACATATTGCAGAGGGTGACAGGCGCATCTAGGATCTCCATGATTGATGGATTTTATGGCTACAATCATATTTTTGTCCTGCCTAAAGACAGAGAAAATAGAACCTTCACCACTCCTTGGGGCACATTGATGTATGCCAAAATGCCCTTTGGATTGATGAACGCAAGAGCAACCTTCCAATGATCCATGGACATTGCCTTCATTGAAGAAAGATACAAATTTGTGGTCATCTATCTGGATGACATAATAGTCTTCTTCAAATATGATAAAGAACATTGTCAACATCTGAGAAAAGTCTCCTTGAAATGAAGAAGGTTTGGTCTCTCCCTAAATCCCAAGAAGTATTTATTTGCCATGAAGGAAAGAAAATTGTTGGGACACATTGTATCAACTGAGGGGGTTAGGATTGATCCAAGAAAGGTAGAAGCTATTCAAGCCTTATCACTTCCCAGATCCAAGAAAGAAGTTTAGTCCTTCCTGAGAAAAATCAATTTTCTAAGAAGGTTTGTTTCAAATGTTGCTGAATTGGTGAAGCATATCACAACCATGCTCAAGAAAAGGAACAAAGTAAAATGGACTGCCGAGTCTAGAGAATCCTTCAACCAAATAAATAAGTCACTGACTGAAGCACTTGTGCTTATCAGTCTTGATTATTCCAAGGATTTTATGATTTTCACCATTGCTTCATTTGATACATTGGTCGTTGTTTTATTACAAAAGAATGATGCAGGGCTGGAGCAACCTATTTATTTTTTTAGCAGAGCACTAAGAGATGCAGAGGTCAAATATGACATCATGGAGAAGCAGGCCTATGCCTTGGTGAAATCTCTTAAAGATTTCAGAGTCTATGTTTTTCATTCAAAGATCATTGCATATGTTCCTTCAGCTGATGTGAAGGACATCCTCATCCATCCTGACATAGACGGAAGGAGGATCAAGTGGATTTCCAGAATCCTTGAATTTGATCTGGAAATAAAACCCACCAAGCTAGTCAAAGGCCAAGGTTTATCCAAGTTGTTGGCTGAATCTAATTGTAAATCTGTGGAGGTTAAATTCATCAAAACTTGCTCAGAAAATCAGCAGGCTAAAGTGTCTGATAGGAGCCCTCAGGACAACCCCCCATTGGCAGAATGTGCTTGGTACAAAGATATCATATATTTTCTACAAATTTTGCAACCTCCAGATGGAATAGGGAAGAGCAAGGAAAGATATTTAAAGCTCAAAGCGATTAGATATTGCCTTATCGACCAGACTTTGTACTAGAAAGACCATCTAGGAGTGATTTTGAGATGTTTAGACCCACAGGAGGCCCAAAATATTATGTTTGATTTTCATGACAACCTATGTGGGGGACATCACTTCTGAAGAACCACAGCCTACAAAATTATCAAGGTTGGGTACTTCTGGCTTACTCTATTCACTGATGTCTATGTGCAAACCAGGGATTGCATCAAATGTCAGAAATTCTCTGGGAAGCAACAACTCAAGTCTCTGCCATTGAAGCTTGTAGAAGCTTCAGGACCCTTTCAGCAGTGGGGCCTAGAATTTATTGGGGAGATTCATCCTCCTTTGAGTGGTCAGCATAGATGGATCTTGACTACCACTGATTAATTCACCAAATGGATAGAATCTATCCCCACAGGGAGTGCTTCTCACAAAGTAATCATTGGTTTTTTTGAAGATATTATAGCAAGGTTTGGTTGTCCAAAAAGGATTGTCACTGATAATGCTGCATCCTTCAAGGCCAAGCCATTAATCTAGCTTTGTGAGTAGTTTAGAATTTCATTGATTCACTCAACTCCTTAATACCCTCAAGGGAATGAACTGGCAGAGTCCTCTAACAAGAGTCTCATAAAAATTATCAAAAGACTATTAGAAGACAATAAGACGATATGGGATTGAATGCTCAAGTTTGCTCTGTGGGCTGATAGAGTGACAACAAAGAGGTCTCTTGGTGCCTCTCCTTTCCAGCTTGTGTATGGATTTAAGGCCATATTTCCTTCTTATCTCACCTTGCCAGTGGAATTTTTTTTCCAAGACTACTAGGGAGAACCTGATGACATGGTTAGGAGAATATTACAACTGGTAGAAGTGCAAGAAACCAGAGAGAAGGTACTGGATAGGGCACATGACCATCAACAGAAGATCAAACAGTCGTTTGACAAGAAAAGAAGTAAGGATGATTTAAAGCTGGGGGATCTATTACTCAAATGGGATGCACCCAGACAAGATAAGGGAAAGCATGGTAAATTTGAAACTCTTTGGATTGGACCCTTCAAAATTTCTGAGACACTTTCAAACAATACTTACAGGTTGCAAAATTTGGAAGGTAACGGAGTTTTTAGTGGCCCTATAAATGGGCACTTCCTGAATTTTTTTGTTTGTTTAAACCGCAGTCGACATCCCACCATTGTAAATACCGTTCCTATTTTATGTTTATTTTGTTTTTAATAGGAGACTCCATAGCCCAAATCTAAGGCATTGGAACTAATTTTTCTTAACAGCTCGCAGGGAGCATGCCATCCTCTGTGGAGCCAAATGTTATCACATAAACTTGTCAGAGTCTTGTGAATTTGGGGTTTTTTGCGTAAGTTTGTAATTTTGTCTGTCTCTCCTCCTTTTTGAGACCCAATCATAAGGTTTTTCCTTTCGGATTATAGTTTTCTTCTTTTGACTGCCTGAGAGGTGTCGGCCCTAAGCCTTTCTGTTTTCTCTGAGGTCGATCACTTCTCTCTCCTTGTCTCTGTCACTAATCCTTTTGCCTTCTTGAGCCCTCAATCAGTCATCTAAGTATTTGTTTATAGAGGCCGCAACCATAAGAACAAGCACAACACTTAGAGCGGTCTGATATAGACTTGAATCAAGCGAGCGAGCAAGTTCAGTTTGGCGGAGGAAATTTCATTTCGAAGTTCAAGGATCAAAGACAAATTATAAATGCGGGAATAGGGAGTTCAGAACATTGTTGAATTTATTTGTAAAAGCGCCGAACCCCCGAAAATTGAAATCAACAAGAGCTATCTGATCCAGCAGGATGTGTGGCACCAGATTCGAACCACGAAGAAAGTCATTTCAGGAAAGCCGAAGTAAGGAGTGCGCATGGTTTCCCGAGTCTCGAAATGCCGAGGTCCCAAAATGCTGATATTAATATAGGCCATCTGATCCAGCAGGGACACTTGGCATCTGATCTGAGAGATCACGATTTCACGACTCAGAGGTTTGTGCATGGAGCACGACACGAAGTCGCAAAACATGAAATCATGAAGCGCCTAAGAATTGGGCCTGTGGTCATAACCCACAATCATATGGAAAGAGGGGATATAAAAAAGGGCATGCACCTATTGGGTAGCTGGAAACTAAGGTTATTTGGGGAGATGATCGTGGCCATCAAAATTGAAGTAGGTCTGACCGTCAATCTGAATGGGCCATTTCACAAGTTCTAGCATCAGGATATTTGGAATCGAGTGGAGAGAAAATTCCTGAAATTTCACGAAAAGAAGCCCCAGGTCATGACCCGAGGTCACATGAAGCGATGGAGAGGAGCCACTCTAGAATTCGAGGGCACCCGTATTTTTACAGGGGAATATCTACGAGGTCTCAAGGTGTCGGGATTGACTTGAAGGATTCCTGAGCATCTCTTGGAGCATTCACGGGTGTCAGGTTTCATCCCGATCCCGATGAAAGTAGTTAATGGAAATGGGGGAGGTTGTTGAAACCTCATCTCACCCAATAAATGGAAAGCATGTAAAGACATCCGTGTAGGTAGACTATCAGCCGAGATTTCCCCTGTCAATGAATTCCCTTGCAAAGCCCATACTTATTTGAGATTGCGTCTAACAGAAGAATGCAAGTGCAGAATGACAGAAGAAGATACATATGCAAAATTTTGAATGTAATAGCCATGTCATATCTCTCATGGTGGTGAATTGTTTTGAGTATAAATACTCGGTTTTGATATTTTGTTATGGTCGATGGTTGAGCTAAGCTCTCGTATTGTAAAGTTTTAATGAAGTCTCTAGTTCTCTGGTTATGTGTTACCATTTGAGACTTCTTGTTTAATGACAATTAGCTTTCTTATAATCTCTTTTTCTTCTGATATTGAAGACTCAGGCATGGGTGATCCACTCGAGTTTTTGTGACTGTATTGTAATGTATGTTTGGTTGCAATATTGTTAAGATGTTTTCAGTTTCCTGATTTGGGTTCAAAAGGATCTTGTATTTAAAGCTTTTCCTCCTTAGGATGCTGGAAGAACCGATGTCCCTAACAGACCTCTACATTTCCTCATCATTTATCCCCCCTACTCACCCTTTACTACAACTTACCGACTGAAGTTAAATCAATATCTCACTTGTTCATGCATTGGCTAGTCCGTATTTATGAGTTAAAGCGATATTTTCTTGAGTCTGCACCCATTTGACACCCTTTAATTTATTCATTGTGACATACAAACTGATGGGTACTGGGCTTACCTTTGCTACAATCTAAAGGTGACTTCTAATTCTAACACAATCTATAAGAGTTTCAATCCTCATATTTCCATCATATCACAAAACTTCAACCCTCGTTCTACCTTTGTTACTCAAGAAGGATATCAAACACACTACTAGGTCTCCTTCCTCAACATTTTGTTCAACTTCAATCTCTTCCTTCGACTATGAATCTAACTCAAATTATCCATTTCTTCTATTTTCCAACTATTTTATTCTTCTTCTTAATTCTTTGAGTTCTCTATTCCTCTCATCTCCTCATGTTGATCCCGCTCTTCACAGTGACATCCTTACGAGTTTTCTTGCAACCCTCACTTGAACCAACATTTACAAGCCTTACCTCTGGGCACTGTTCTCTCACAACTCAAGAACTGAAACCACTTTGATACCACTTGATGCAATAACAAATCCTTGCAACAATTCTAGCACCTATAGGACTATTCTTTGCCTTTAAAATGCACAGTGGAACTCATGTTTTGAACATGCAACACAAATTTCATTTATTGTTATCAAAGATTGAAATAGAAGAATTTTAATTACAATCACAAGAACACAAATTGACTATGAATCCTTTCCTGAATAATTTATTTTATAACTCCTCTTATTACAATGTGGTTAATAGATACAATCCTTCATCGCTTGATACAATATTTTTTGGACCCTGTTTTTTATTGTGATCTCAGTCACTTCAATCGAACCTGAGAGAAACTCCTCTTTTACTCTTGACTGAATGGCCCCAACCCTTCATCTCTTTTCCTCCCCCTTTTATCCCCATTTCTTCTCTTGTTGATCTATTTCCACCCGCTAAAGGAGATGAACAATCATGACTTTTCGTACCCAACTATTTTCCAATTCTAATTTCGTTCCCTCTTCCTTCACCAATGATTGTCACTTAGAATTTTATCTTCCTGGGATGTGTGGATTGGAATTCCAACATAATTTTTGTAGTGTGGAGCTCCAACAGAGAATCCTATAGTATGGAGTTGCATCATATTCCCTCTAGCATGTATTTGTAGTGTAGGATTCACAGGACTGTCATTCGTCATTTGGGTATGAGTCGTAGCACTGTTGTTTGTAACAATGAGTTGCAACACAATATGCAACGTAGAGTTGCAATCATATTTATTCTTCATAATTGAACTTGTACATAGTTGATTTTTTTTTAGGTGATGCATATTTCCCATAACCGAATATGCTCCTACATGATGTTGGACAACTGAGAGGGGGCTAAATGAATTGTTACCATGCTTAAACAATTATGTCCATTTTAAACTCTTTACAAAACACTCAATGACGATCAAAATATATCAGGGAAGTAAGCAATAGAATATTCAACATCAATCACACACATGAAATATATAGAGAAATATATTTCTTGAGGAAACCCATAAAGTGAAAAACCTTATCTTCTTGATATGATAAGTAATCTTTATTTTCTGTACATTATCATTCTTATGAGCTCCAACTCTTTTTGAGGCTACAACCTCTATTTTACAAGAAACAACTTGCCGAGAGCACCAAATCTCTGTTTTCT
>JASDQU010191436.1:581-20014 GCA_032191745.1 Picea mariana
AAAATTTGAGATTGACCAAACCATCCCTATTTCATTGATAGATACTTTTACCAATAAAAATAAAGAGTCCACTTCAATCCCCACTAGCATTAGCACACATTCGATTCTTTCTCTTCCTGAAGTAAACGTTTTTGTTTCTAGAAACCCTCTAGATTATTTTCTATACTCAGATTCATCTCCTACTACTTCTCTTATCTATACACATGGTAAATCTGAGAAACCAAGATGAAGTTTTATTCCCCCCCCTCATATACATCTTCCATATTCTCACGATCATTTTCCTGAACTTCATTCACAACATCTCGAAGTAGTCAAAAGATCAGTAGATTAGCGTTTTAAAGTTTTTGAAAATCTCCTATTTAGTCCTCGATTTCAGTCTCCTAGAATTTCAATGGTCGGTGTTGGAGGTGATGGTGTTGGAGGTGTCGTAGGTGCAGGGGATGATGGACAAGCTCAACCCCCTAGGATCTTTGCCAAGGTCACTGCTAGATATAGTCCCTTAGTTCTTCTTGCTATTCTGCATGATTTACTTGAAAATTACATGAAGATCCTCCATATATTCACAGGATAAGGGGATCTAACATCATCATAACATATAGCCTTTTTCGATCAATTTGCTGATATTCTTGGTATTGAGCATGAGAACGTTTACACGAGACTGTTAGTACAAAAGTTTGAAGGACATATAAGAAATTGGTTCACAAGACTTCCAGTGGGTTCTATACCATCATATAATGATCTGGAAACGTCCTTCATAAGGAAATGAGGTGAGAAAAAGGACCATCTATATTACCTAACCGAATTCAGAGCCTTGAGAAAGAAAACATTGAATCAGTCTTGGAATTTATTCAAAGATTTAACAAACTTTATCACAAGATCCCTGATGAAGTTAAACCTTCTCAACCAGCGACAAAAGTCACTTTTGCAAGAGCTTTTGATTCTAATTTCTCTCTACTTTTGAGAGAAAGAAGATCCACTTCTTTAGAAGTGATGCAAGATGATTCTATAGAGATTTAATGAAATATTATGGCATCCGATAAGTTGAAAAATAAAGTTGAGATGGGAACAAGAGAAAAAAGCATTTTAAAGAACATGCAAGGCCCTCTTGATCTGGAAAATCTACAGAGGAAAAAATGGATGAGATGGAAAAGATTATTAAATATCTATCGAATTTTTTTTCCAAGATGGAAATAAAACAAGCCAAACCTGATCCATACATTAGAAAACAATTCAATAGAAATCCTAATCCTCAGATACAACAAAGGCAAATAAAAAATGAGGATCAAAAGATTCAAGATCTGTTTAAAATTGAGAATTTCATACAGAGAGATGAGGTGCAAGATTATGAGGAATTAGAGGAAGATATAAACAATCTCAGTGATGATGATCTCAAGCCTCACCTAACCAAACGAGATTATGAGAAATCCTTGGAGCTCGAATCTCTATTTAATGATGATGAAAATATCAACAATTTGGGAGACTCTACATACAAAGGTCTCTCTGATTCAATAATGGTCGAGCTTCAACATAAATATGACTTGTGGCCAAGGGAAAAAACTTCTACAAATATTCCACCAAAAACGATTTTATCATGAAATAAAGCAAATGAGGTAGCAGTCGCAAAACCATCAAACGAAACACAAGCTACTCGAGCAAAGCAAGTTAAAATGAAAGTAGTAAAAACTAAGAAGCCAGAAAATACGGAAGTTGAAGTTCAGACTAGGGAAATTGAAAAAAAAATGGGACTTTCAATTTAGAGAATGAGCTTAATAAAATGAAAATTCCAATGCATCTAGTTGAACTTGCTTTGAACCTGATATATAAAAAACAAATTGCTAAAGCAATAAATTTTTCTAATGTTGAATGTCAAGCCAATGTTATCAATTTGCAAGATGATAAACCTGCAATCATGTTTGGACCACACATCAAAAATAGTAAGGATTGTGTTTCTCCTTTCTATATTACACTGTTTGTACATGATCATTTACTTCACAATTGCATGTTAGACTCAGGAGCTTCGCATAATTTAATGCCTAATATTATCATGAAAAATTGGGCCTTGAAATTACCAGACCTTATCAAGATTTATACTCATTTGATTCTAGAAAGGTTAAGTGTCTAGGTATGGTTAAATATTTAGTTGTAAATCTTGCTCAAGTTCCTGTCAAAAGTATTCTGATGGATGTGGCTTTTTTTGACATTCCTGCCAAGTATGGAATGCTTCTCTCTAGATCTTGGGGTGCCAAGATAGGAGGATCGGTTCATCTAGACATGATCTATGCTACAATTCCAATTTTTGGTGGACAATTTACTCGACTGTACAAATAAACTAGACTGGCGTATACTGTAAGCAGCCCTCAAAACCCCAATAACTACCTAGTCTATGTGGCTGATCAAGATTTAGAAAATTGTATATTATCTATAGATGATGATTTTGAAGAATGTATAGAATAAGAAAATAAACAAAATTCTCAAAGAAAAATATAAATGTTAGAGAAGGGATGTGGAAAATGTTCTTTGATGGTGCTTCATCCTACGAAGGAGTAGGAGCTGGAGTTTTATTTGTGGCACTAGGTGATGAGTATGTTATTCCTTTCTCTTATATATTAAAATGGGATGTTGATTATACCAATAATGTGTGTGAGTATAAATCTTTAGTTTTAGGATTAGAAGCTTCAAGAAAATTAAAAATCGGACATTTGATAGTTTATGGTGATGCTAAGCTCATTGTAAAACAAATAAAACAACAATATAAATCTAAGCATCCGAGATTGATATTGTATAGAAACCGTGCTTAGGATATAATAGATAATTTATTCTCGTCTTTTAATATTCACTCTGTTCCTAGAATGAAAAATCAACAAGTTGACTCTTTAGCCAAAGTTGTTGCGGATTTCATACCACCTACTGTTTTGAAGATGAAATATCATATTGAGATGAGACATAGACCTCCGATTCCAAACAATGTTCAACATTGGTAGTTATTTGAAGATGATGAACAAATCAAGAAGTTCCTGGAAATGGTAGATGATTTTTCTGAGACCCACATTGATCAAGAAAATCAAAATGATCCGGCCTAGATTTTGCAAGAAGGAGAAAACCTAGAAAAGTTCCAAGATAAGATTTCAAATCACCACATGATCTTACTTAAAAACAATCAGATTTCCAGAGGTCTTATCCCTCTAGAAAGGTTATTTGACCAAGATGATATACCTTTAAAGTCTACTTTGCGACCTCAACCTGAAGAGGTCGAATATTGTAACGTAGGAACAAATGAAAATCCAAAGATGGTAAAAATATCAAAATATCTTCTGGCACAAATAAAGTGTAAATATGTTGAGTTACTTAAACAATATAAAGATGTTTTTTCATGGTCTTATGAGGATTTAAAAACCTATGATACTTATGTTATTGAGCACAACACTCGCTTAAAGCATAGTATTAATCCTTTCAAGAAAAATCTTAGACAGATAAACCCAATTCTTTTGCTAGTAATAGAAAATGAAGTTAAAAAGATCCTTGATGAAAAAATGAGTGTTCCCCTCAGATACTCTGAATGGGTGGCCAATTTGGTCCTTGTTAGGAAGAAGAATGGTGAAATAAGACTCTGTGTTGATTTTAGGAACTTAAATCGATCTTTTCTTAAAGATAACTACCCGCTCCCAAAAATGGACCATGTCTGAGAGAAGGTTGTAGGGGATAACATAATTTATATGATTGATGGTTTCTCAGAATATAATCAGATTGTTGTTCATGAAGATGATAGAGAAAAGACTTCATTTACTACTCCATGGGGATCTTTTATGTATGATAAAATGCCTTTTCGTTTAATGAATGCAGGAGAAACTTTCCAAAGAGCAATGGATATCACATTCGTTGGTGAGAGAGAAAAGTTTGTTGTCATTTATCTAGACGATCTAACATTTTTCTCCAATTCTGATGCAGAACATTTGGTGCACCTCAGAATTTTTTTTGACAAGTGCATAATATTTGGTTTGTCTCTTAATCCAAAAAAATTACACTTTTCCATGCAAGAAGCTAAACTTCTAGGTCATATAGTTTCAAAATATGGAATTAAAGTTGATCCTAAATGAGTTGAGGCTATTGACCTGATTAATATTCCTAGAAATAGGAAGGAGATTCAATATTTTTTAGGTAAGATCAATTTTTTGAGGAGACTTATTCCTAAATTTTCTGAAATAATCAAATTGATTACAGATATGCTAAAAAACGATAGCGAAGTAAAATGGACTGCGAAATCCAAAGCATATTTCGAGCATGTTAAGAAAGCCATAGGAGAAGCACCAGTATTGGTAAGTCCTAACTATACAAAATAATTTTTAATTTTCTCCTTTTCTTCTAAACATACTATTGCAACAATGCTCCTTCAGAAGAATGAAGAAGGATTCGAACAACCAATATCCTTTTTTAGCAAAAGACTCAGGGATGCAGAGCTAATATATGACATTCAAGAAAAACAAGCTTATACGATGGTGAAGGCTCTCAAGGATTTCAAAACATATGTCTTCACTCCAAAATAATTGCTTATGTACCAATGAATGAAATTAAAGATATCTTGGTTCGGCCAAACAATAATGGAAGAATAGGTAGATGGTTGGCTAAAATCCAAGAGTTTGATTTAAAAGTGAAACCAACCAAATTAGTCAAAGGCCAAGGTTTGGAAAGGCTGCTAGCTGAATGAAATTTCAAAGCGCTTGGAATAAATAAATTTGAATCACATATTTCTCTTCTATATATATAGGAGATTGATGATCTAGCACCCATTATTCATATTGAAGAAAATTTTTCCTCCTCATCTTGGTATAGTGATATTGTTACATACCTCCTTACTCTTTAATGCACAAGTGGCATGAATCCTTCAAAAGAAAGAACTTTGAAGTTACATGCAATTAAATATTGCATTATTGATGGCAAGTTATACTGGAAATACCCTTTGGGTTTCTTGTTATGTTTCCTGATAGAATCTGAAACAGAAGGCATCATTGACGAATTTCATGATGGAGTATGTGGAGGACATCATGCCTAGAGAGAAACAACTTACAAAATTTTAAGGGTAGGATATTATTGGTTGAAATTGTTTACTGATGTGAATGCAAGGGTCAGCTCTTGCAATTCATGCCAATTGTTTGCTGGTAAGAAAAATCTGTATGCCTTACCTTTAATTCTAGTAAAAGCAGAAGCTCCTTTCCAACAATGGGGCCTAGACTTCATTGGACAAATTCATCCACAATCGAGTGCTCAACATAGATGGATTCTAATTGCTACTGATTATTTTACAAAATGGGTTGAAGACATTCTAAATCGGAATGCTACAGATTTAGTAGCGATAAAAGTTTTGGAAGAAAACATCCTAGCAAGATTTGGTTGTCCCAGGAAAATAATTATTGATAATGCTCAGGCTTTTAAATATATGGCAATGATCAATTTTTGTCAGAAATACAATATTATTTTAGGTCATTATACAACTTATCATCCTCGGGGAAATGGGTTGGATGAATCATGTAAAAAGAGTTTGATGACTATAATCAAGAAATTTTTGACACAAAACAAAAAAGCTTGGCATATACACTTAAAATATGCCTTATGGGCAAACCGAATTGGCACCAAGAAATATATAGGTATGTCTCATTTCCAATTAGTTTATGGCACTGATGTTATTCTTCCTATTAATCTTTCTCTTCCTGTAATGAAACTTTGGCAGGATACAAATGAAGAGCCAAATGATGTTACGAGAAGAATAAATCAAATCATCGAAGTTCAACAAAACAGAGTAGAAGTGGATGATAAGCTCCAAAAATACTAGGATAATATGAAAGACCTTTTTGATAAAAAATATAAGGACAAGGATTCTCTTCCTGGTGATTTAGTTTTAAAATGGGAAGCTAGAAAGAAATATGTAGGAAAACATGGAAAATTCGATCATCTCTGGTTCGGGCCTTTTCAAATTGCAGTTGCTGAGGGAGAAAGCTCGTTCTCGCTCGAAAATATTAATGTAGAGATTCTCGAGGCCCCTATAAACGAACACTATCTAAAACGTTTCATGCAATAGTTACATTTTAGATTTCCATTGTATATATCAGATTTGATTAATATTAGCAATTTCAATTTTTCTTTACTTTTTGTAAATTATTTGAGTCATTTAATCATGTGTTGTAAATATTTTCAATAAATTTATGATTTCTTGACATAATTAAAACAAAAAACAAAATATTTGTATCACATAATCATCTCTATTCTACAGGATTATCTGATATTTTTTATTTCATTCCTCTTGCAGAATAGATCTTGTTGAACATGAGATGAGGCTGAATAAAAAATCGACACTCGTTTTTCAAGCATTTGATTTCTCTAAAAACATGTGATAAATTAATAATTTGTCTTGCTAAGAATTCAAAAGGAAAATAAGGTATGAGTCCTTGCTCTTCTTATAGTTCAAATAAAATTTACAAATGAAGGTGAAGGAAGTTTTTCTCATGATAACATTATCACCTGACCTAAAAACTAGAGATGTATAAAATTATAACTTGAAGTGTCATGCTGATAAATTATGAAGCCATCTCTGAAATGAAAATAATAATAATAATAATAATAATAATAATAATAATAATAAATAAACTCGAAAGAAGTCTGAACTAAAGAGACAAACTCATGTGGGATTAGGACATTTTGTTTCAGATCCTCTGAAACTTTGATTTGGTTATTTTTACCTACCCCCCGATTTTTATCCATTTCAAATTTTCTTTTTCCTTTCTCCTCCTCTTAGTCTTCATAGAAATAAAGAAACTTACCTCGACTCTAAAACATTAAAAAACATATTTTCAAAACAATATTAGGAGAAAATATTTATGTTCCTTGGATTTTAATTGAAAAAGTATGTCTAGTTTAATCCTGCTAATTTTAGCTCTACTATCAGACTTTAATATGGATAATTCGCTCAAGGTTGACCCCTGGAAAAATCAAAATTCCCCAAAAAATTCTCTTATAGGTGAAGGTGTATTGAATATTGGAAGCAAGTTAGTTTCAAAGTATTCTTAAAATTGTTGACAGACCTTCTTTTCAGTCTAAATATTTTAAACAGATATCATCCCTTGTATGTTACATACAAATTGATTGTCCCCACTTCAAAGAATTAAATTATAAGACAGATGGTGAAAGGAAATTCATAATTTGATTTCCCCCATCTTGTCCAAAAGAGATGATGAAAGGAAATTTGTATATTGATTGCCCTCATCTCAGCAAAATGCAAAACTGTTAATTAAAGTGGTGAAAGGAAATTCAATGGGAGAAATAGATAACTTCACCGGGGTACTGAACGGGCTCTCTGGAAGTGAAGCAATATCTATGATATATGTAAGGATGTCATACATATCTATATATCATGCTCTGTTATCTAGTTCTCTTTCCAATGATTCGTTACATCCTAAACCAACTAGGGGTTCCCTAAATAAATATGTTACATCTACTTAACCTTGAAGCGAACAAAGTCGACCGAAGTATGATATTTTTGTTAAAATTATTTTGATTATCTTAAAAAATTCCGAAATCAATTTTAAGAAAAGTAAATTTTAAATAGCCTAACTTGAGATCAATCATTTAGTATGTTTTGAAGATTTTTAGACTTGGATAATTTTATTTTTCTATGTATGATTAATTCTTAAATAAAACTGGAAAATGTTTTTCAAAAATCAATAATGACTCCATTTACCCAATAAAGGAACTTGGTCTATTGCTCTTTCATGCCTCAGAGGGAGCCACAATCCCCAGATGGAGTCTTTGTTGGAACACGTATAATTATGAGCTTTTGAACTTTAGATTTTGCCTCTTAGAAATAAAAAAATTTACCCAAAAAAGAAACTTAGAGAATTGTATTTTTTAAAATAAATCCAAGGGTTGTTGTTATTCAATAAGGAGCTTATAATATCCTTCGTCGATGAGTTACTCTAATTTGATTGAACGATCCTAATGATCTCCAAAGTTTAGAAGTTGCCTGAATTTTAAAAGAAAGTCTTTAACGGTCACTTCGGAACTTCGTGCTTCAGGTATTCCAACAAATTTAAACAACAAAAACCCTGAAACTCTGAAGTCCCGAAGATAGTTGTTCATGATAATTCCTAAAGGACTTACGAACAATTCATAGGGCACGTGTCCTTTAAAAATATTTTCTTGGGTTGACACGTGGCACTTATTTTTGACATTTATGTCGGATGATTTTCACGTTTTCAAGTGACACGTGGAACCTCTTGTTTCTTGACATGTCATCAAGAATGATGTCATCTCTGCCACGTCACTCTGAGATACTTCTCTTTGGGAGTTTTTGATTTCACAATTCCCGAAGTATCAAAGCGCCAAAGCATTGGATATTACAAAAAGTAAAAAAGGGTTTCAAAAAGTTAATAAAGTGGTTAATGGATTTAATTAATCATGATTAAGTGTTAATTAATCACTTCACAGTTTCGAGCTTCAAAAAATTTCTCTTTTGTTATATTCAAAAATTTTGAATTTTGAACTTCCAAAATACTTAAAGTTAATACAACGTTTTAAAACATGATTAATTAAAACATAAAATTGATTACTTAGAGATTAACTTCTCCGCGAATTCGGCCTTCGGGAAACTTCTAACTTGTCATAATCAACATTGTTGAATGCCGAATCGTCGAAGTATTAATGACATTTATGATTGATTAAGATTAATGTTTTCAATAAATATCGTGAATCACCAGGTAATAAATTCCATTAATTTTTTAATAAATTCCTCGTCAGTAGATCTATACGAAGATCGATAAAATTTTTGAATAAAGCCCTTCAAATTTCAAAATCATTTTACCATTTGCAATTAGCAATTTTTTATTCAGTGTAGAGCTTACAGAATTCTCTTGTTATAGGTAGGCTAATTCTATTTCCTTGAGGATTATGGCGCCATGAAAAGTTGCAAAGAATCTTTATGCATCAGGTGATGATTCCAATCCAAATGCATATCTTCTACTAGAAAAAACTCCGCGAGTTACAGATGCCATGAAAACTTGGAAGTAATTTTTTGATATATTAGAGCATGAGATTATTAACTGTCCAGAAAACTCTGCCGAGGAAGACGACGAGTCCTTTGTAGCTAAGCTTAGATCATTAGCGCATTCATAACTGCATAAGATTGTTGCATGGCCTAGAATTATACCCTATAATGATATGAGAAATTAGGCTTTGGAACATGTCGACATCCAAACCAGGAGCGTCATCAACCACTGACAGACTATCGTCGGCTCTTTCCGACCATAGAGTCTACAAGTAATGTACAAGATTTCCCATACACCTAAATATACTTACAATGCAAAATTTCTTCTATATTTTGAGAGAAGAGAACGCACTTAGTATGGTAGAAATGGTCATGATATAATCAAGACTTGTTGGGGACATCTGGAAAAATTCAGATCCGATGCTCATGGTATGTATGCCACGACGTCCTTAGATGCTTATATGTTATATATAGCCATGATTCTCTATCGTCTGTTTGGGAAAAATAACCCTACGCATTTATCAGTTGAGTGGGTAGCCATAATGAATGAAGTAGCCGAGGGTTATACCTTCAATTGGGCTAAAATACTATCTGATAATTTGGCCAAGGAAATTTTTGAGTATCAATCATCAAAATCAAAAGGGAAACATTCTCCTTTTTACATGTCAGGATATATTATAAATTCCATTTGTTTCATGAACTCATTCCCCCTGATGAACTGGAGTTGGAACCCAAACATTTATGATCCATTACATTTCTACCACTCCAAATTATGGGAGGAAAATGCCAAAGATTTGTTTTACGAAATATGTCACTGCGTAGTGGTACCTGTTCAAAAAGCTATCTATGGCCACCCACCACCCAGAATTTCAGAAAATATTATGGGGAACTTAGGAAAACTTGTATATTGGTTTATTGAGGAGAATTTATCCTACGTTATATTATTTGGTTGTTTTGTTCCTCATCATGCCCTTCCATAGTTTTTACCTGATAGGCTAGTGTGCAGATAAGTGGTAGACCAAACAAAAGCCGGAGGCATCAACACGGAATTGAAAGAAGCTCAGAAAAAAATTTGGCCAACTTTTCCCATTCAAGTTGGTATGTTCACATTGTTAGATTTCAGTCATTCTAAAGTCGAGGCCGCAACCCTGGAAGATGTCAAGTTAGTTGACATTGAATTCAAAAAACATGATCCACATAAGATAATGGAAAATCATTTGGATCAATTTAACATGAAGTGATGCGTCCATGAGGATTCTCCTTATGATGAGATATTCATGGGAGTTAGATTATATGAAGAAGTTCAAAGTAGATTCCAGACTCTACCTCCCAACCAACAGGCTAGTTTCCTTAGCTTTCAAAAGAACAGACGAAACCGTTTGCCAAAGATATTGCAAGGAGAGTCAAAACCCATTCCTTCTTAATAGGAATCTAAATTCAAAGGATCTGAGCCAAGTTTCTCCACTAAGCAAAAATTTGAAGAAGTCCCAAAAATCCCAGAAATGTTATTTCACGAAATAAAAACATCACTGTCAGGTTTGACTGATCTACAAGTATTAACTCAGTTTGAAGCTTTCATGAATATGGGACAAGTTGTTCCTCATTCAACGCCAAATACTCCTATTGGAACCCCAAATACAACATGTTAGGAACATTCCACAACAATTATGTCTCATATCACATCATTAACCCCTTTACAGACCAGTTTTGGAAATCCTAATTCAAAGCTTATTTATGTTGGTGATATTACTCCAATCTCACCTGAAGAGATGCATCCCTCATGTTTCTTTTTCAGCAAGAATCGAAAAGCAATTGTAAAAAGAGAATCTCACCAAAAGGATGGAGTAATCACTAAAAGGAAAATATTGGTGTATGATGGGAAAGACCAAGATGATCCTAAGTTTACAAAAGAAGTTGCAGATTCACTAGGATCGTTTTCCACTTCCAATCAATGGTCAGTGGAAAATTTAACCAAACAACTGCAACATAAATGTCTCTTGGTAGGGAAATTGCAGAATGAGATACATAGTACAGAACAAACTGTTAGAAGAAGGATGAACCAGGACATTGAAAAAATCAAGGCTAGTTATCAAAATCAAATGAAGCATTTACAGGATAACCTTGAGTTGCTCTACTAGAGTTCACAGACCAGCAAAGGTTTGGTCAATCAGTGGGACAATTTGATTGACCGGTTGCAGACCAAATTGGCCCAAACAAAGAACACAACAATAAATATTACTGCCTTAAAAACACAAGCATCAGAAATCAATGAGAAGATGGAAGTTGTCCAACAGGACTTATATCAAAAGGTAGATGATATTCAGAAATTCTATCAGGCAATAGAACTTTCTCTGAAAAATATTTATGTCAAGGAAAAAGAGGACTATGTAGCCATGTTTAAATTTCAGGAAGTTATCATATGGAAGCAAAAAAAAAATATCAATGGTGTTACCCCTTTCTCACATTCTGAGCAAGTAAAAGGCAAAATGGTCCTGAAAGCCTGAGAAAGAAATATGGAAGAAGGAAAGAAACTCACTAGAGATGAAAACGAGGCTTGTCTAGAGGCATTATCTTTAGTAAATAAAAAGCTGGATGAATTTGAAGGAAATAGTATCTCAGAGTCATTGGGACAGATTGAAATATAAATGAACCAACAAAGCTCCATGAATAACAAGGAAAATATTCAGTCGTCCATCCAACAGATGGACCAGATCGATTTACTTAAAATCAATGAATTGTTGGTTAATCAAAGTTCACAATATCGGGTCATAGTCCAAGAAGTGAAAAATATCCAGGAGAATCTGCTAAAAATACAAAATAAGATGTTTGCCTTTTAATTGAATGAGAAGATTGAGCCTTCGAGATTTGTGGTAGCATTGATGGTGATGTGCACCCAATTCAATGAACAGAGAAAAGTGAGTGTAGCTGGGAGAAAATGAAAGAACATACATAACATCCAATTTCTCCACTGGTACTCCACCCACTCTACCTTTCACCCTCCATCTGATCACACCCTCTACACGTCACTTACCCCGTCTATCCCTACCACCTACATTTTTGCATCTAGTCTTCCCACCTTCTTATTGGACACTTGTACCCACTCCATCCTATTCATGAACAATTACTCTTCCTCGTAACCGTTAGCCATCCCATAATGAGCCAACATTGAGCTACCTGTCCAATTACCACCTCCATATCTTCAACTTCAATTCTTTATCCCAGTGAACGCATTTGAAGGGACATATGGAAATGGAATCAAATGGAAAAGAAAGTAAGCCAAATGATTGTGGTGGCCTTAATGGACATATGTACCCAGTTTAAATAACAAAGGAAAATGAGCGCATCTACAAGCAAATGAAGAGACAGATGAAGCGCCAATAAAACTCAACAATATTTGCATGTTGTTATTTCATTTAGATTGTATTCTACTTTTAGGAAGATATTATGGGAAGTCCAATGGTTTTTAGTTGAGACGGATTTTGTAAAAATAGATAGATTTTAGATCTATTCGTGGCTACTTCTTGCCGAATGTAAAAGATAAAACTTTTTGAATATTAATACAGGTGCAAACATAGATTCTATGTTTTGTTCAATTTGAGTTACGTGTTTCCTCCGTGTTTCCATCTCTCTGAATTTCTTTTTGTAGTTCTTGAAGAGTGAATGATTACAATTTAGTACTACATCTACTGTGATCATAATATATTAGAAGTTCATTGAATAACAACGTTTCCTTTTTTATTAATATGAGTAAAACAAGACCTACGACCTGTGTGAATTACTGCATTTTTATCTCCTTTCAAGGGTGCATATTCTACTTTTCTTCTACTGCAAACAAGGTGAGACTTATCTATAATTGATACCTGACTTTGTTTTAACATTTTTGTAAATCATTTCTACATCATTTTACATTATAATTGTGACTCAGATAATGAGATACAACCTCTGTATTGTCTTATCATTAATTTCATTTAAAGATTATTTCTCAGAAAAATGAAGGTAGAAAAAGGCACTCATAAAAATACATCATTTAAAACATTTGATGCCTGACATTATTATTTGAGCCTTAGAATCAATCTCAGGAACAACAAGTCTTTTTAGCTTTCCGTCAAAGTGTTTGACAAAAGTTCCCAACCCACAAAACCAGATTTTTAGATCATTTTCTGTTGGGGATATTACATATGTCCATAGCACTGCAGGAATACTTAGTTCCCAATCATATCGATTTACATTGCATATCTTCATCAAAGAATTCTCTAAGATCTTGCTAGACACTTCCATTTTTCCTTTTGCGTGGGGATTATATGGTGTTCTCTTCTAGTGATAAATCTAAAATTCCTCTGTTAAAGCAACAATCATTTTATTCAAAAAGTGGGTCCCCTAATCACTCATAAGGATTCTCGGACATCCAAACCTTGTAAAAACATTCTCAAATATAAATTGTGCATCAGTCTCCGATCTGCAATCTATGATAGGTTCTACTTCATCCCATCAAGTCAAGTAATTTTTCATAGTGATTATATATCTTGCTCCTGACCTTTTTTTTGGTGGGTTGATCAGTCTAATGAAATCAATTTCTCAATTGTCAAAATCCTGCAATGTAACTTGTGGTATTACAGGTATCTCGTCTCTTCTATATGGCTTCCCGACTCGATGAAAAACATGTAAGGTATGACATAACTCCTTAGGATCCATATGAAGGGTGGGCCACCAAATTCCTATGTGAAATTTTTTATGAGCCGTCATTTTCCCCACATAGTGGCCTCCAACTATTCCTTCACGTTCCTCCAATAGTATCATAAGTCTCTCATGCTCCAATACACACTGCCGAAGAATACCATATGCACCTAACCTATACAAATTCCCCGTTATAAGTTGATAATATGTTTCCTTTAATACTAATTGTTTCTTCTGTGCAATTGTAAATTTCTGTGGGGCTACTCTTCTGCTAAAAAACTAAACAATATTTTCAAATTAATCATCAACCATGTATACTAAAAACAAGCGGACATATGGTAGAGTGTCATCCACATTTCTTGTATCTTCCGTTGTTAATAGGTGCGACAAATGATCAGGTCCTGTATTTAATTTTCCTAGTTTCACAATCACTTCAAAATCATACTCCTAAAATAATAATAACCATCTTCATATCTCCCCCCCCAACACTGGAATATTGACTATGTATCTCATCGCAAGTGATCTGTGTACGTCTTAAAATTTGATCCCAACCGATAATGCCTTAGCTTCTATAGTACATACACCATTGTCGTCCTTCATGTTCAGTAGTAGTGTAATTTTTCTCAATAGTCGATAACTTTTTGTTGGAAAATGAAATGGGATGATTCAAACCTCCTTCCCTTGGCTGAGCTATAACTATGCCTACTTTTATAGATGATGCATATGCATGGGCGTGGAATTGAATTCCTTTTTCCAGTATGGAAATACTAAAATTGGCGCAATAAATAGTTTATGCTTCAAGGTATACAAACTTTGTTGATATTCCTCGTTCCATTGAAACTTGAATTCCTTATTCGACAAATTTTCCAGCGGGGCTGTGATCTGGACGTATCCCCTAATAAAAAATTTTGTAGTACCCCTATGACACAATGTTGGTCACGATTGTCACACTAATGTAGGTGTTGGAAAATCATCAATTAAAACAATATTCATAGGATAAACCAAAATTCTTTGTTTACATACTACATGTGCCAACAAGATACCAAACAATGTGCAAAAAATACACTTCTTCAAGTTCAAGGAAATCTGGAACTATCTACATCTGTCTAACATCAAGCGCAAAATTTCAATACAGTCCTTCAACAAACTGAACACTATCAAATCATCCAAGTATACTTCTAGGAATTTATGAATAAATTCTTTAAAATTTACGACAACAACTTGGGAAAATACTATTGGCACATTTTTCAACCTGAAAGGCATGAATATATACTGATAAAATCCCCATTCCATCACAAATTTTGTCTTATGCCTATCCTCTAGTGCAATCTTAATCTAGTGATACCCAGAGAATCCATCGGCAAATGAGTAAGCTTCATGTCCTCCTACATTCTCCAAAACTTCATATATAAACAAGGTAGGAAACGGGTCATGTAAGAAAGAATCATTCATGTTTCGTAGATCCATGCAAATTCTCATTCCACCTATTTTCTTGTCCTAAATCACCATTGGGCTGATCCATTCCGACTCTACAACAGTTTCAATAATCCAATCTTCCACCATCCTGTCTATTTCTTCCTTCACTTTCTTCTTATATAATGGGTTCAATTGGTATGGTCTTTTCTTCACTGGTTTGGCATCTGGATTCAAAGGTATCCTCATCTCCCCTATCTCCCCAACAATCCCTTTATTTCTAAAAACTTAGTTGGGAAAAGGTCTTGGTATTCGTGCAGTAAATCAACAATCCTCTTGACAATTTCTTCATTCCAGTAATCTTCAATGTTTTCAAACTTTGGATTATCTGTCATGCCAATATTTTCCTTGTGTGTTTTCAACAACTTTGCATACTTGGAAAATTCAAGCTCAAGACCCTCTACTGCATGCTCTCCTTCATTTTCTAGTATTTGAAAATTTCTCGGGTCTTCGTCCTTATGGTCCTCTCTAGCAACATTATAGCATTACATAAGGGTGATAGTATCATCGAGTCTTCTAATGTAGAGATATTGTTCTTGATAATCTGTAGAGCTATGTTGACCAAATGGGCATCATCTTCAAAATTCAAAGTTACCTTGACGTTGTAAGTCAAATATTCCTAGTCTAATGTTCCTCTGCATACTTCTAGTTCTATATACCAGTTCTTTGGGTTCATATCCAAAGTGTGTACAAACAAGTGTGTCCATTCCTGCTTGGGTATTGAACTCCATATTGCGATGCATAATGTAAGATGATTGCAGAACAACTCAAACCAATATACTTCTACGTAGTATATTCAGTTTACGTTTCGAACCCGAACTTTAACAATATTATTCATTTATTCTAATGATTTATTCTATCCTTATGTGCAACCCACCATCATACAGGATTCTCTTTCAGCGTGATATCTAAATCTAGCAAAACATTTTTGTTCATATATCTACAATTCAAATTCTTTTACAAAAGAATCTATATATGTTAGTCCATCATACTTTAGGGGCTCACATACCTTAGCTCCAATCCATCGCATCGTGAGAGTAATACGAGCACATCTCTTTTTAGATACTTTGTGTAACCTCTATTTCTAATGTTTCGGGGCTTCTTTTGAATCCAATGCACAAGAACTGATACTTCACCAACTAAGTAAACCATCAACAATAGGATTAATATATTCATCCATCTGTGTAGTCACATTGTAAGGTTTATTGATTTATTTTCCCCTTGTTGGTTCCACATATCGTCTTCCTTTTGTGGCATCGAATGGTGTAGTAACTCTCAAGTATCCTACTTCAAAGATAATTTATCTATTTTTTAGATCAATAATGGTCTGGTTATCGAAATCCCAATTGAGTCCAAGTAACATTGGGTAAGGTTTACTACCATCCACTATTTCATTTACTTCAAAATATTTTTCGCTATGTACTCCATCGATATTAACATTCACCCTTGTAATTTTTCCAATCATAACAATCTCGTGTCGATTTTCTAGCCTCAACTGAGTTGGTGACTTGATCAACTTTGTTTTTCCCATCATTTTCCATGTCTACTATAGAATGACATTCACATAAGATCCCAAATCCAAGATGATATAATCCATATCATATTCTCTTTCCTGTTAATTAAGTCAAAATTCCCTATTCATCCTTTTCTTGCATTGTACCTAGTTAATCGCTCAATGTGCACCAAGTGTTTCTTTATCTTACGCACACTGGTAGATCATCCAACACAATGTGTTCAATGTAGTTTAATCCTTCTGAACTAGCCTTTCTATGATCAAGTGGTCATAGGTTGGATGCATGTCATACACAGGTTGTGAAGTCGATACTCCCCATTCTACTTCTAGAAGTTCCTTCATTACTTTATTATATTTGTCTCTCTTATTCTGAGGTTTGAACATCAAAGGATATTCTACTACTTTCCTGACCCATTGGTTAATATAAATTCCCTGTTCTATCACATCAACTCCTATTCTTTCTCCTCTACTTGTAACTATTGCTACCCTTGGTCGATCATCGCTCTCTTCCACTGCTATCATTTGCATATTCTAGTTCATTTTCTCCTGCCACTTCAAGATCAATTGTGAACAATATTCTGGCGCATGATCCAACTGTTTATAGTATGTGCACGTCGTACAAGGATTCTGACAATCTCATGCCAAATTCCTAGGCAGGGATAATTTTAAGGATGAAAATTTTTATTAAAATGTAGAAACATGGGATAATATTACTAGTCCTTAACATGCAAAATGTAAAATGTTTTGCGAGAGTTTGGTAAAATTATTCAAATTTGTAAGGATTTTATATAGTTTCTATATTTTTTTGGTGCTTTTTAAGGTAAAATAATTTTATTCTATGGAATTTGGGCAAATTAGTCTTAGAGAAAATGGGAATTGGCGAATCTTTTTGGGGGAAAAACCATGGAAAATTAGCCCATTTGAGAAATTTATCCCCTAAAATCATCTATGTTCCCAGGATGATTATAGTTATAGCAGGTAATCATTCCTCTTTCTTTGTCGAATCCTCCCCTTCTATGACCTTTGAATCCTCCTCTTCCTTTTTGATTGTGCCCCGTTGGAGTATTATATTGTGATACCCCTCATTTCGATCTGTATTCCCCTCGAACTATGTATGCATTTGTGGTGTGTTCCCTCATTAGATCAAGTGCACGGAAATCCTTTTTTTCATGTCTCATGGACTTACAAAAATTACAAAATAATCTTTTGGTAGTGCTATGATATTGTTGTATCAAGGGACAAGTGGTTGGGTGATGACCCATTGTTAGGCATATCTCACACCGTACCCCTCCTCCTGAGGTCAAGGGATTCAGGGCTCCTATGGACAAATAATATTTAAAGGATGGAAACTTGTTCTTATGATGACCTTCCTTTCTGCATATAACACACCAAAATTCTTCGTGCTTTTCCTTCCCTTTAGCAATCTCCTGCCATTGAATTATCAATGCTACTAATTGCAACTACCATAGCCATCTTTGTGCCATTTTATCCTACAAGGGATGCTTCCAGCTTCATCGCTATCTCTAGCACTTATGACTATGACATAATCTTTTTTTGCACCAATGGGCATCGTATATGTGGTAACAATCCCGCAATGAACCATTCTCTATGCTTCTCATCTAGAATATGGAAGGTCAACTGATCCATTAATATCTTGAATCTCTTATCAAAATCCCACATTGATTCATTCTGCAACTACTTGATCTCTTTTAGTTCCATAATACATTGTGACTCAGACTTCAATTTATGGAACTCTTTTAACAAGGCTTTCCTAATCTTTACAATGTTATGGCTTGTCCCATAGTCATAGTGGGATGATACTTCATATACCAGAGTAACGCGTAGTCTCTGATTTTGTCACTAACTACATGATTTTTGTATTGTCATCCTGGACCTACTTCACGGTCCATATTTATTCATAGACAAATAAGTGTTTTTCGGGATCTTCTATTCCTTCTCCATGGAAGACATGCATTCTCAAAGTGGGGTCTACCCCCACCATTGTTTACTACATAGTATTCTTCCTTGGTGTCCCTAACTGAATCTTGGTTGTCGTACTACTTCCACTAATATGACTACCTTTGTTTCTATCTTTACTTCCTTCAATAACTACAAGTGACAAAGTTTCAAATCTTACCTCAGACCTCGGAGATGCACAAAGGGTCATGGGTTCAACGTAGAGTCTATCCTAAGTGGTGCTAATGGGATGTAATGGATCTCCTTCTACTGGACCGAGTTGATGGTTCTTTTCCTTTTCCTCTGTGCATGGTATTCCTTCGATATGGAGCACTACACCGGTGTCTCTTTCCTTAATCTCACTATGCTTCCCTTCTCTGTCAACCATAATCATCTTCCTACTATACTGAAATATTTTTCCACTACACAACACTCCAATCTCTTCTTTTTTCGCACCTTATTAATCTCTCTACATTATCATCCCATCTATTCCTTATCTATTCTTTCATGCACCCCTCTTCTCCATACTCTCATACCATGCCCTGGTTAGCCCCCCATCCCCCTATATACATGAAGGTGCCTAGCTACTAGGCTGATCAAATTCCAACTTCATAATGTTAAGGTCCTAACCCGCACATAGGTAGATCAATGTATTCGGATGTAATAAAGGTCAATATTAATAAGACCTTTCAATAAAATAGAATAAGGCGGATGTAAGAAGACCTAATAGAAGCTTCCGCTTCTAGAAGGATCTTCCTCTAGATTCTTCTTTTTAGTATAAATAGGAGT